>VDFB02353084.1:0-36407 GCA_007258455.2 Sequoia sempervirens
AAAGAAAAAATATTCAATAAAAAACTATCTAACCAAGTGGAAGCACTAGATATCAGAGTTATAAATCTAAATTTGAAATAATTGGAATATTATCCTTCATGGAAAAAAAGTTATGTGTTATACGGTGTGCGTCACTTTTTAAAAATGTTGTTTTTTGAAAAAAATCAATTTTTGTGCGAGATGGAAAAAAATGTGCAATCTGATTCAAAAAAATTTGAAAAATATATTTTTAGAATCTACAAACAAAATGTGACAAGACTCTAGTTTTCATCATCTCCAAATTCCTTACGGTTTATTCGCTATAGGTGCCCGAATGTGGAGATTGTGTTAAAAAAAAAATATCAGTGTCCAGTTTAGCCAAAAATTGTAAACCACTATTGTGGGATCACCCAAGGGTTCCATAATACTAGTTTATGTTTATTGATTACCATATATAATGTGTGTTATTATCAATGACACATCTTATAGACACACATAAAGACATATGAATGATAAAACACAATCTTTTGAAACATGTGGGTAAAAGCAAGAAGTTGGGTCCACAAAGAGAGGAAGTTTCGGCCAAAAAACTTTTTCCATACGGAACATGTACACATTATTAAAAAAATGTGTATGTGTTATGATTTGAGTACCCAAGTCTAAAAAATTGCTTATGCATTATGCTTAAGGTATGCACTAAAAAAAGTGTATGCGTTATAACACATACATGATTTATAATGCCTATGAGTCATTTAAAAAATTAAATACCTTTTAGAAATGCATATGCATTATAAAATACGTATGCATTATAATGCATATGCATTTTATAATGCATATGCATTTTATAATGCATATGCATTTTATAATGCATATGCATTTTATAATGCATATTTGTTTTTAATGCGTAGATGTTATAATGCATATGTGTTTTATAATGTGTATGTGTTTCTAAAAGGTATTTAATTTTTTAAATAAACAAGCAAGTAAAGAACACATAAGTGTTTCATAATGTGTATAGGTTTCTAAACTTTTGAATTCCCAAACTGCATGCTACCTCAGTTTTAGGCTTAGGAAAGGCTTGGCAACCCGACCCTTAGCCTTTGACCTACAACTAAAAAACTAAGGCAAGTTCAAGAGAAATGTTCAAATTTGGCAATATAGCTAATAGACTTTTTATTTGAATTAATCTATGAAATTAAAACCCATTATAGAAAAAAATGTCTAGTTGCCAAATATATAATTTTTGTTAAGGTTGGATTATGTTTTTTATTTTTTAATTAATTTCTAAGCAAATTGATCCATAAACTTGAAATATCAAGCTTTTTTTGGTTTTTCATAACTTTTTTTTGGTTAATATTTTTGGAAAAACGAATTATATGACATAAATGTTCAAAAAATTATCTACACAATGAATTTTTTTTTTGAAAAATGTTTAGTTTAGGTCCAATTATGCTATTTGTACATGTTTTTTTTAAAACAACAATTAGGGCCAATAAAATTTTAGTATATAAAAAAAATATTTAGAAACAAATTACAAAAAGATATCCTCATCAATCTTCATGTTGTTACATATATTTCCCCAAAAGAAATTAGAAAAATAGTTTTATTTAGGTCAAAAAGTGGTGTTCGTACATGTGCATGGTATTGTAAAAAAAAAAATGTCTTTTAAATAGCAATTTTTATACATGCCTATCAAAATTTAATTTCCATCATTTGGGTATTTGAATAAATACATATTAGGAAACTAGATTCAAAATACTAAATTTCATACTATTGAATTTTTTAAAGATTCATTGTGTAAGTGCTTCAAATTTTTAGTCCAAGTGTGACAAATTCTGAAAAACAATAAAAATAATTCTACTTTTTGAGCTTTTTGTGGACCCAACTTCTTGCATCAGCCCATGTGTATATAGATTAATGTAAAATATATCATACATAGAAACATAACCTCATGAACACATTATAAAACATCGTATCATATTACAACACAAATACATAATATGAATGCTTAATAGACAATGTCCAAATAATAAATAAAATTTAATTGACATGATGAAAACATCTATAAATCAAGGTGAGGTTTTCAAAATGATTCTCCTTCACATCAATTTGATAATCATTAGGGTACCTTGAATCCTTAATGAATTCCATGACCATTATCTCTCCTATAAAATCCTTAATGAATTCCATGACCATTATCTCTCCTATAAAACCAAATCATCCATTAAAACTTGTTGACCTCCTCACATAGTGTTCCAATATTTCTGTCATTTTTAAATAGTTATATATGTCATATCCAAACCCCAAAATGAATGGGAAATGAGTGAGTTATTGTATGACACAAGATTTGGGTATTGTTCTCCAACTCTGAACATCAAAAGAATCTCACTTGATTTGATCCCTCTCCACAAGATTTACATGTAGACTAATTGGATACTATATTACTCGTGTATGTCTTAATCAAGTACTCAACTTCAATTATGATCCTATCTTAAGCTAATATAGTACACTAAACTAAGGTAACTCTATAAACCACTATAGTTTATACAATCAAGTCAAATATTAATGTAAATCATTTGAATGCATGTATTTTCCTTACATAATTTTACTTTATTTCTATAAATACAATACCCTAATTTAAATGTTCCATCGTAGATAAAATAAAAATAACCCTTTCAAGGTGAGTGTAAGAAGTTGAATCCACTTTTTGGCCAAAAAGTGGAAGTGTTTATTCCTCATTTTCAAAATTTGTCACATTTGAGCTAAAAATTTGAATTACTTAAAGATTGAATATTTAAAGAGTTGGTAATATGAAATGTAATACTTAGAGTCTAGTTTCTAAATGTATAACTTATTTTAATACCAAGATGATACAAATTTATTTTCAATAGGCATGTCTAAAACTCACTATTTAAAAGTTACTTTTTCAGGACCATACCATGCATGAGTACGAAAACCATAGTTTGGTCTAAATAATAGTATTTGTTTAATCCTCTTCAGAAAAGATATGTAAGACTAAATATTATTGATGATATTTTTTCTAATTTTTTTTTCTAAATATTTTTTTTCATTTATTTTTTATTGGTTGTAATTGTTTTTTTAAGAACCTCTCATGTACAAAAAGCATAATTAGACCTAAAATTATCATTTTATTTTTTTCCAATTGAAAAGAATTTTCTATATATTTTTCACATATAATTTATTTTTCAAAAAGGTAAAAAACAACTCTTTATTAAAAAATAAGAAAACCTATTATTGAAAGTTTATGAACCAATTTCATAAAAAATATTTTAAAAATAGAAAAACTAATCCAATTGTAAAAAAATACATATTTGAAATCTACACAGTCTCATCTATAATGGGTTTTAATTTCACAAAATAATTTTGAAAACAACCTCGTCAGCCATATTGACATAGTTAGTTCTTTCTCTTGACATTGTCATGACTGATGAGAAAATTTTCCATGCATCAATGTTAATCCACAAACAACCAAGGTTTGATTTAGTGGAGGAAACCCTATATTGAGAAATGGTTGGGTTATATCTATATATCACTGAACAACTTCAAAAATATTTCTAACGCCTATTGAAAATGATAAGGATTTTTCATAGGAAAGCTTCAGAAATACCTCTTACTACACCTATGAAAAGGGGGTAAAACAAGCTAAAAATCAAGAATGAAATATTTAGACCTAGAAAGCAATGTAAAGGAATGTAGGGAAAATCATCTCCATTTCATTCTTGTCACAATTTACTTTAGAAATGATTACTAAACCTAAAAATCATTGTAAAGGAAAGTAAGGAAAATCATCTCCATTTCAGTCCTATCATGTAACTTACTTTGGAGGTGAAATGTCTAACTCTTAAAAGCATCAAAACCTATTTAGCCTATCCGAGGATTCTTTGTTCAGCATAAACATAAAAAAATCAAGATTGTATGAAGAGACATAAGGTGTCTCAATGCATTGCATCATCCCTAAAAGGAAAACACAAGCCAAAAGACAAGTGAAAAAGGTAAAAGAAAAGGGCCTTTTAGGTCAACATGAAAGAGACATGAATGTCTCAATGCCTTGCATCATCCTCAAAAGGAAAACACGAGAAACATACAAAAGAAAAGGAAAAGAAAAAGAAAAGTCATTTTAGGTCAACATGAAAGAGACATGGATGTCTCAATGCCTTGCATCATCCCCAAAAGAAAAAGAAAAAGAAAAAGACAAAAGAAAAAGAAAAGGCCTCTTGGGTCAAGATGAAAGAGACATGGATGTCTCAATGCCTTACATCATCCCCAAAAGGAAAACACATGAAAAAAAAAGAGAAAAAAGGGTGAAAGTGATGCACGACATAGAGAAGAATGAAGGTACAAATAGAGGAATGTCACAAAGAGGGATAACATCAAACAAAACATCACGGGGGATCACATTACACACATGCAAGAACATAAAATAAAAAGAAAGAAAATAAAAGTGTAAAAGACTAGTAAGGAAAATGCGAGTCAACCATCAAGCTAGTCATCCACCTCCCAATCTCAGTTGGTAGAAGTGAAAGGTGAATAACACAACTAAAGGACAAGGAAAAATGCATTACTAGGACAAGGATCTCAATGTCTTTCCCCCATTGGCTGCAAGGAAAGAATGAGGCGAGGTGGGTGATGGGAAGGGTCATGTAATAGTGAGAAGCGAATTTTCTACAACTATGACATGAAAATGAGTTGGAGAGTGTTTTTTATGGGTTGAGTGGATAGCAATTATCATCATCAAAATGATACTTGCCCACTATTTCTTTCAATGTATGATACTCATCACTACTATGTCCAAGAACATGATGATATGCACAATGCGGAACTTTGGCATCTTTAGGATATTTCACCAACCTATTCATAGGTGGTAATTGTGTGAGTCCTTTGTTTAAAAGTATTTGTAATTTCCTTTCACTTTCAGGTGGTGGATAGAGAGGAAACTTTAGTTGTTGTACCTTGTAAGGCCTCTTGCATTTACTAGATTCACCCTTCTCTTTAATTGAAGAAGGAGGAGGACCAGAAGTGTTCCTCTCATCCTTGTTATTGTTATTAGTCAATGGTTTCTCTCTAGGGAGGAGGACATTCAAATCAGGAGGGGAGTCAAAGACCGTTGTGCCATCATTGCAAAGCCTCAGATATTCTCTAGGAGGTTTGCTATTATGAGAGGGATCTAGATATCCTAACCCTATTTTATTTTCATCTTTTTAAGTTTTTTCTTGGAGTTTATGGATTATATTTTCAGTTGTTGTGTCACATCCTTGTTTGCTTAAGATTGTGAAACCTTTGCCATATGTTTCATTAAGGTTGATTGGAGTGTTTATGACTTTGTTATCATAAAATGGTTGAGTGTTTTCTTGTCTAGAAGAACTAGGTTCACCTTGTGTAGGGAACATAGGTTCAATTTTTTTTTTCAAGATGTAAATAACCATAAATTTTAGGAGGTGGTACTGTAAGAAGATCTTGTTGTTTCATAGATTGATAGAAGGATGTATTAGCTTCAAGGTTGTCCAGGAAAGCATTTAGGAACTTATTCATGTTGTCATAATCTCCTCCAATGATGTCAACATTATGAGGACATGCATTAGGAGTTGAGAGAGAATGGATGAGTTCAATGTCATCAGGATCAGTTCCAAAGGCACAACTTGACATATCAACTAAGGATTTTAATGACATCCAAATCTTATTAAAACACATATCCATGATGCATATTTTAGATTGCACAAGATGAACTAAATGCAAGAAATTGAATGAAACAAATATGGAAAAAAAAACTTAAGGGTAACAATAGAAAATAGAAATGTAGAGAATGAACCAGAAATGAAAGAAAATGTAGTGCAAAATACGCAACTGGACTACCGCCTAGGGTGGTGAATGAGTCTAGGTAGTTATTTTTTTGAAAATTTTCAGAATTTTTGAATTGGTTTTTATGATTTTTTTTTTCAGATGCGAATATAATATGAATATCTAGAATTTTACTGATTTTGAATGAAATGAGATGCAAAAATGCAAGCTAGATGAGCTTTTCACTAGTGAAAATTTGGAAACCCTAGGATGCAAATTAAACAATGCAAGATTCAATGCAATGTTAATGTAAGCTATTCCCATGATGTAAATGCACTTGAAATTAGAAATATGATGTTCTAAAGTCGGGTTCACCAAAATGAACCAAATATTTTTTGGTAATCTGGGGCTCTCTTACACTTCTAGCATTTTGCACCTAAAAGGAGAGAGTTACCAGAAATATTAATGGCTCATTCAAGAATAATCCCTTAAGATTCGAATGCAAATATGATTAAAATATGTCTAAGGGGAATGTCCTAGATGAAAATAATTGATACAAAATATTAACTACTAATGCCAAACTAATGAAGTGCAAGACATGTTTGAAAACACACTATGAAATGCAAAATGACCTAGAAATGCAAGTAGAATGTAAGAGAAACTCATGAGATCAAAGATGTGCACTTAGACACTGGGAAGTGATAGAGACAAGCTCTGGAATCTTGTAGAAGTTATTGTTGAAGCCAACTGGGACTCATACGCCAAGATGGGCTTCTTAGTCAAGTTTTAGGGAGATTTTGCCAGAATAGGTTTCAGACAATTGGGTACTCAGAACTACAAAAACTTATTTTTTGGGTTTGGTAGTGGGACTCATATGCCACTATTGGAATATAAGTCCACTTCTAGATTTCGAGAAAGTCAAGAGTGGAATTTGTAGCTCTCAGTCTACACTTCTGCTCCTAACAGGTTTATGCATCTGAAACTACAGAATTTGACTTGTAGGTGTTCTCCAAGCTTCTTTTAGGGCTTTAAAAATTTTGAATGACTTTAAAAAAATTTGACAACTTTTCACACCTTTCTTTTTGAAAAATTTGCACACTAGACTTGCAAAACACATGTATATAGGGGAAAAATTGTTGAGGGTTAGTGAATAGGGGTTTGCCTTGGTCAAAACCTGGTTTGGTAATTAAACCCTTGAAAATGAAATGAAATGAAAAGAGAATGATGAATGAAAAAAATACAATGCTACAAGTCACGAAAACCCCTGAAGTAGAAATCTAAAGACATCCAAGTAGAAGCTCCAATGGATGTAGAATTGAAAATGCTTGAAATTCCTAGAATGTTTAAGTGAATGATTGATAATTTCTTAAGTGATCAAGTGAATGAATGGGGGTGAAATCAGAGGGAAAATCATATATTTATACACAATTATGCAATATTTCTGAAAATACCACATCACAGGCCGACCTTATGTCTTAAAAAAGAATAGCCTTCTAGAATTTCAATATTGGATGTATACAACACTTTTGCAAGGCATCATAAAGTTCTTATTGATTCACAAGGGTCCAAAACCTAATGTGAATGTTTTGACTGCATTAAAAAATTAAATCAAGTAAAAAATAAGCCAACATCCATAAGAAAAACCCAAATGAGCATGAAATTTTCCAAAGATAAAATTTTCTATGCTACAATAGCCTTGAGATTGTGACTTTGAATTTCCTCTTCACCCCTTTACTATTATCACTCATTCACAATCATAGTTCCCTTAAATTTTTCTATAGCTCTTTTGCATATCAATCATCATGGTTTTTCTGTTTTTTGCTAACTTCTTTTCATCATACCTCTTGTGATTTTTTTTCCATCATTTTTTCTCATTTTTTCATAGCATTATTTATTGGAAATGCTATATAAGAGGTATCACAAAAACTATCTCTATATTTATGAGCTACTAGAGGTGGGTGACATAGTAAGCAATATGAATGATTATAAAGGGTGAAAATAATGGATACAATGATTAGGAATAATGATGATGAACCTCCCCCCAACTTAAAGGGTTGAACATCCTTACGAAACAAGTAGAGGATAGGAAAAATTGTTGCTTATATGATTAATATAATAAGGAATATTAATAAAGTTAAGATATAAAATAATAAAAAATAAAATGGATTTTTTTAACAACTTGCATGTCCATGTATGCCAAGGTCTGGTACATCCAAAAGAACTCAGTGACTATAAGTCTCCAAGATGGAACCAAAAGTTGTGAGAGGAATGGTGATAAGTATTACACCACAAAAAATACAGTTGTCCCATGGAAATGCCATGGGCCATACTAATGGTAGTTTACTATGTCTTCACATTCATGAACACCTCTACTAAATGAGTATCTCATGTTATAGGTGATCAAAGGAGTGGGCCCTTGCTCCTAGTTCGCACATGAGAATATTTTACCATCTCCATTGACCCTTGATTATAGCTCCTTTTCATTATGCATGATTTTTCTTCTTTGTATTCTCCATTAGTCCTAAATGAAACTTTGACATATCTTTGAATATATTTCTTAATAGAACTCTATTTCCACAAAATATATCAAAATCAATACCATTCTACTATTTTACTACTCTAGCATATAATACATAATAATAGCCGAAGTAATGAAAATATTAAGCCTCCAACACATAATAAATATTATAAATTGATAAGGAATATTTAGGCAATTTTATTGTATCATCACTACCCTAGATTCAAAGTGTTGCATGTCCTCATTTAACCAATAAGCTCTATTAGCTTTGTAAAATAATATTTCAACTAGCTTTGAATAAGCTCCGAAAAATGTCCATTTTTTCATTTTTTTATTTTTTCAAAGTGATCTCATGATCCCAATGATCCATATATTTTCATTTTTCCAAAATGAACCACTCATTATCCCTCAAATCTAAAAGAAGGGCACAAATAGATAGCCTCACTACCCCTCAAGATTCTTCCAAATGCATGAACATTGAAAAGATTATAAATAGGATGAAATTTTACCTTCATCAAGCCAATACTTTCAAACCTATATCTTTGTTACCACATGAGTGAGCTAAATTTAATACCATCAAAAATAATTTAGATTCAAAGATCTAACAAAGAAAATGTCACCCAATTTTGAGTCTATATGAGGAAGATGTGAAGATTTCCTAGAATAACCTCCTTATATATAAAATGAACTATTTCCACTAATATGGTAAGAGTAACAACTTCTTGTTTTAAGATAATATGCACCATAGTTACATGAAAATATAGATAAAATTTGAACTTCATATGACCACCACAACTCCTATAATTGAATTAATTTTGTTCCACGTAATTATGTAATTCTGCACTAGGTATGTGCAGGATCATGATGTGCCAAAAAGTGGCGATATGATGGGTATGTGGCTGATGACTTTTTTTAACCCAAAAATTGATGAAACAAAAAGGGTTTTTAAAGTAGATTCTTATATTTCCACCAATATAAATTATGATTTACTTTGAATTTAATAAATAATTATGATTCATTGGGTATGTACAGAATCATGATGGACCAAAAAGTGGCGATATGATGGGTATGTGTAGGGTATGTGGTTGACGACTTTTTTTTACCCAAAATTGATGAAACAAAAAAGGTTTTTAAAGGAGATTCTCAAATTCACACCAATATAAATTATGCTTTACTTTGAATTTAATAAATAATTATTATTCATTTTCTATTTGAATTATGACTAAAGTGCAAATTGATAGGTTGATTGAAAAATATCTATAGCTTTCAAACAGTATCACATTTTTTAAATCTAAAGCATGTATCACATTTTATGCTTTGCATACTATAGAATTAAAAAAAAAAAAATTCATGAAGTTTTGACCAAGTTAAGGTAGTTAGATGTACAAGCTTTTATATTTTTTAAAAGTTGTAATAAAAAAATCATAATTAATTTATTTACTTGGAAAAAAATTAAAAAATATGCATCACATTTGGACATGAGTCCTCTACTTATATCAAAATCTTATAAAAAATATTATCATTTTGGTTAGGGTTGTTAGGCAGAACACCTACTTCTTATTTTTCCTTGAAATTTACATTACTCTTGCATTGGAAATTTCAAATTTTCAGAAATAGTTTTTTTCTTAAATAAACCTAGTAGTTTAGAAACTAAATTCAATTTTTAGTAGATTCTATTCTTACATATTTTTGAAATAATATAGATAACTTATTCAAATTTTACGTCAAGTTTGCCTAAATCTATTTTTTTTTTTAAATTTTGCCACTCCAAGGGCCTATTTTCCATGATGATCCTTCAAATGCATTTTATTTGAATTATGGCTAAAGTCTTGATTGATAGGCTGATTGAAAATATCATAGCTTTAAGCGGTATCACAATTTTTGAATCTGAAACATGTGTCACATTCTATGCTTCACATACTATAAGATTTAAAAATGAATTTCATAAAGTTTTGACCAAGTTAAGGTGGTCACACATATGAATTTTATACTTTTTAAAAGTTGTAATAAAAATAATAATTAATTATTTACTTGGAAAAAATTATAAAAAATATGCATCACATTTGGACATGAGTCCTCTACTTATATCTAAAATCTTATAAAAAATATTATCATTTTATTGTGGTTAGAGTGGTGCAGCCGGAAGCTGTTTTTTTCCTTGAAATTTAAGTACTATTGAATTGAAATTTCAAATTTTCACCAAATAGATTTAAAAAAAACTAGTAGTTTAGAAACTACATTTAGTTTTGCTATAGATTCTATTCTTACCTATTTTTAAAACAATATAGATAACTTATTTAAATTTTTACATCAAGTTGCCTAACTCTGATTTTCTGAATTTTTTAAGCCACTTAAGGGCCTATTTTTTCCATGATAATTTGCACATACCCACTATTAAATTATAATGTAAAATTATAATTTAATACAAAATGAATTATTGTCATCAATCCAAGAAGAATCTATTTACCCACCATTTTTAGATATGATACACCATATTTTAAGGAACATAGAACTAAAACTTCAGCCTTATATGATCACCATAACTCTCGAATTTGAATTAATTTAGTTGCATAAAATTATTTAATTTTCTACTATAGAGAAATATGCAAAACTAAAATTTGAAAAATATTTTTCACATTTTTGAATGTATTTGGCTACAAATATATTCATGTAACCACTTGTTTTGAAGGATTTAAAATTAAGATTCGAGTGGTCTATATAGTATATCAATTAAATCATGCTTTTATCTCCTTACTAAATAATCATAGATTTTTTTCATACCTGCCATTTTAAATTGAAATGACATATCAAAAACTAGTTGTGGAGATTTTTATTTTTCAGAATATGCACAAATTTGGGAGCTTGATGGTGTGTTTTACTCACCTTGTTCTATTGCATCTCTTTGAAAATCCATTTAAATGCTTGACAAGAGCACATATGTTTCCTTCTTTTTGTTTCAACTGTAGCATATTTCTTAGCCATTAAAACACTACACTTTGCATGATATATTCAATAGTGTTATTCTTCATGCATCACCTAGCACTACCCAACACAAATATAAACTCTAGTTTTGTTCCTTCATTTTTTGTGCTTCATCCACCATATGCTCTACATGCCATACATGTTCTTATCCAAATAGCCTCCCACAAAATTGTAGAAAATTATGCAATATTCCAAATATGTTTTAATTGAACTGATTACATGTTTCATGCTTACAAATATGGAAATATTTTTTTCTGGAGAGGGAAGTTCCATCTGTTACATTTATTACAACTAATGAAAGCTAATACAATCAGTTCATTAAATTACCAACCATATTGTTGATTCAAAGGAAATTTATATGGGGAGAATAATAAAAATTAATAGATCCTACCATTAATCTAACAGAGATATGACATTAGCACCTAGAAAGGCCAACGATCACCAAACTTATTCTAGGAACCTCTATTGCACAATATCATTATTTTGGGCATCATAAATTTTCTGGGTGCTGGGAAAACATGAAGGTTGGGTTGAAAAATAGGTACTTGTACATCAACAACCTATGTGAAAAATATTCTTATGGCTTCAAAAATTCATTAAGGATGATTTCTTTTGTTGTATAACAATTTTATTTTATTTTTTCAGCACTTCTGTATAAAATTCCAATGACTCATGTTGTAACTCTATGAGAGTGGGTTTTTCTTTTTTAAAATATAAAATATATATACCATTCTATTATGAAGGATAATATTTAATTTCTAGAACTATTAAATGTACATAATGCTAAATAAAACAAAACATAATGATACCCATGTGATGTTCATTGCAGGAACATTTGAAAGATTCAATCTATTGCATTTGTGATGAATTCTCCTCTGTTCTTCCCAACTAAATGAAGTGATAACATGACAATATTTAGTAGATATGGCATTTGGAATTGTTGTTTGCATTATGAATTTGTATTCCTTATTACAATGAAATAGGCTTGTTTACTATACATGAACCAGGTCCCATTATAGACGAAATAGGTCCCACTACTGGAAATGGAACAAGTCCACTACTATATATATAATTTTCTCCACTTCTTTAACCATTGTTTCCTCCTCCCTGAAAATGAAACCAATGTCAATCTAGGGACAACCGAGGTTTAATTGAAAGGACACAACCCTATATAGACCAATGGTTGGATTATATCTATATATCATAGGACAACTTTAGAAATAATTCTTACTATGCCTATGGAAAATGACAAGGATTTTTCATAGAGTAGCTTCAAAAATACCTCTTACTACACTTGTGAAAAGGGGTGTAAAACAAGCTAAAACTCAAGAATGAAATATTTAGACCTAGAATGAAATTTAAAGGAAAGTAGGGAAAATCATCTCCATTTTTGTCTTGTCACAACTTACTTTAGAAATGATTACTGAACATAAAAAGAATTGTAAAGGAAAGCAATGAAAATAATCTCCATTTCAATCTTGTCACAACTTACTTTGGAGGTGAAATGTCTAACTCTAGAAAGCATCAAAACCTATTTATCCTATCCTGGGATTCTTTGTTCAACATAAACATAAAAAAATCAAGACTACTATGATAATAAAGGTAATGGAATATGAAAATGACTACCATAATAAATTTACTATAATAATGGAATACAAATATGGTGAAAACAACAATTATTACTACAATAATGGAATATAGCTTGACTATTACAACACAAATTACTAGAATAGTGATTCATTCTTCTATAATGAAATCAAATCAAAGACAAGAGGAACGATAAGAGAATAGACTTTCATTTTATTTCAACTATAAGTATAATTCTAATGATCAATTCCAAACTAATCTTCCTTTTCACTCACTATTTTACAACAAACCATATATATATATATATATATATATATATATATAGGTTGTGCTTATAACAAATAATAACAAAGTGATATGAAATAGAATAGGTTTTTTTTGGACCATTTCCAATGAACTATAATTTAGAGGCTCGCATGAAGCCTTGACTGCAACCATGGGTTAAAGAAACATTATTATAACTACAAACAAAAATAGGAAATAGGTAGATTGATAGGTTTCTCCATGATAAGGTAAAGTTTCCCTCCACAATTTAGCTGATTTGGAAAAGAGAAGCAAGCATCAAAAGCAGTCATAATAACTTAAAATTTTCACCCTTAAATCAACATGTTAAAATATTTATTTTCTAGACATAGTGAAAGATATATTAGTAAATACAATCTAATATTATTTATTCACATATTTTATCTAAAAACTAAATTAAATATTACTTATATATATTAAATCATATGCAACATAAATAGGTAAAATGGTATGATATGGATTGGAAACGCAATGTGAGGATGAGCATGAAGGTGCATGAAATAGGCCAAAATATGGCATAAATAGAACTTAATTGAATCTCATAAATGACTTTTGTACTTGTAGATCCAAGGTAAGGGTTGGCTTACCATGCATTTTTTGAGCCTAAATAAAAATTAAAAACATGGATTTTTATCTTCAAACTTTTTGGTATGAGTACCCAATTTAAAATGGGTACCTATTCTAACAAATGAATGGGCACATGTTTTAAAGCTAAAAAATGACAATTCCCCTAAAAGTGGACCCAATTTCTTACACTTACCCTCACCATTATCCCTACAAAATCATGCTCATCAATCACATAAAAGTAACCATAATAAAATATGATAACTCATCTTTTTAAGATAAATAACATACCTAATTTCATAGCCTATGAGTTGGAATCAACAAAATATTACTATAGGGGAGTAATATAAAATGCATATCATGGATAGTTTCCACTTACCTTATATATGTAAGAAAAACTAGTCCAATAGATAATAAAAATGAAATATCTCCACATACCAAAAGCTAATGAGAACATAAAATTTGAACAAAAAAAATATTACATCAACATTTAAGGTGAACTATTGGTTTATCCTTGAGGGTTTTTTTTAAAACTGGTCAATCATTGATTTGATCCTAAAACCTAAGGGATTATCCCTCACTCAATCGACCAATATTATTAATATATATCTCTTGATATAAATTTTATGTTGTCTACCACTTTTATGGAGTTTAGACTTAGGGGATGGTGGAACCCCTAAAATTTTTTGTTCCACTAATGAAAATTTGCAAAATCTAGTTATTTCATTTACTAGGGCTTAGGGTTTGTGTCACTCTTCATTTCTAGGGTTTATGTTTAGCTTAAACCCTCCAAAAAAATTTAAGTCTTAGTCCCTTTGAAAATTTTATATTTCATTGTTGATCTCATGTCACCAGCTCCAAGTTACTCAAGTCATAACCTATGCCATTGAGTTTGTCTATTTACCAGCCCCTCAATCCTAATGGTTCTGGTTATTGCCTGTAGTCTTATTTAAAATATTATTTTACATTATGTAGGTTGAAATCTTTTAATTTCAAGCTAAATGGTCTAAACGTCAAGGCTTTTAATTTTTCTATTATCGTCCTAAGGTCTCACCCTTAATTCTATGTCCCCATCCATCATGTGCCTAGTCGATCCACCTTTTAAGATACTAACCATTAGCATGTGTAGATATAAAGTGTTAAAATGGTAGATCAAGAGGATCAAATCCTAACCACTCCTTGTGCCCCCATTGGGTTCTATTTCTCACTATAATATTCTCATGGGTTGGTGAGAAATCGCCACATGTCCCTCTATGATGGTGGGCCCAATGTCTTTGAAAGTCAACATGTGGTGGATTGGAAGCAATCAATGATGGAGATTGAATAACATAGTTGCATCTAGGTTGTTGTCTACTTCCCCATCTGATTTAAATATGTATTAAAATAATATCACGATGTATTAGGTGCATGACATGTGTCCCCTTGTTAATGGGACCCATCAAGTTTTGAAAGAATCAAACACTTCGCTTAATGAGATTGAAAATTGAAGATGGGCGACGTGGGTCAATCTTGACTGCTCCTTGCCATCTCGTGGGGGACCCACCTCTCCCTCCCATCTCTTAATGGGGAAGTGGGAGAGTTCCATGTGGAATCATTTGAGCAAAAAAATAACATTAGACAAAGGGAAATATTAATAAAATATTTCAAGAGCAGGGGTATGGATGGTAAAGCCTATGTGACTAAAGATATTTTTTAGTACATGTTGCAAAAGCAAGCAAGATATTTTAATCTTTTTCATCCATTGTGTCTAAAGGTTATGTGCATGGGAAAGTAGTCTTATGGTAAAACATGCATGTGTTTGACCCTATAGATAGAATCTGAGCCCTTCCCCACCTCCCCATTGCAAAAAATTTTACACGGGTTAATACCAATGGGGAAGCACGGAGGCTAATACATAAATTTTCTCAAAGGCCGTAAAGATGGTGGAACCCTTGAATGACTAGGATCTTGGGTCCACACGGCTTGTTTTTGATTGGTCGGGAATGATTAAGGGTCATAGTTAGCTTTTTCAAACTCTATTGACTGAATCTGGGTCATCTATCTGTCAATCACATCATATGATCAATGGTTGACATTCAAAGTTGATTTTTAAGGTAATTGAGCCATTCTAGTTTGCATGAGAAAATATTAATGGAAAACAAGACACTAAGCTACCAAATTAAGAGCTTTAAATCCATTAAAAATTGTTTTAAAGCATAATTGAAGATTTTTAAAGGAATTTTGCACATTCAAGGAGTTCATCCTACAATTTTCTAGCATGTTTGATGACAAAATTAGTGTTTTTGAGTGCTTTGCAAACTAATAAGTAAAATAATTTCCTTGCTTCTATAATTTCTTAGGACTTGTTTAATTTAATTCACTCAAGCAATATGTCATTAGGGTTTCACTGTTTATGCATTTCTTTTAAGGTTTGATGCAAATTTAAGGAAATTAACTTGTTTGGTTATGTTATTTTCTAAGTCAAATCTATGCTTAAGTTGTAATTTTCTAGTTTTTTGAAAGAAACACTAGTTTGTAAACACTAGAATCATGACCCAAAAAGTAAAATCACCCTCATCTAAGGGAGAAGCCTCTATCTCAAAAATCCCTTAGACCTATAGTCTAGGACCTGAATGATCAGTTAAAACCTTTTAATTTTAAAAAACTTAAGGGTCAACCATTGTTCCAAGCGAAAAAAATTGTAGAAGTACTGTAGGTAAAAAATCTTCTATCAAGGATGCCACATTGACCTAAACTAGGTGCCAGATCTTCAGTTATTGGCTGGGGAACAAGAATTATGGCATTCTTTTGGGTAACCCTTGGAATATGGACTTGGGAAAGGTAACTGTGCCTAATTTCTATATGGATATGGAATTGTTAAAGGCATTGGATATAAACTATGATCAGGTCAGAAGGACTATGAGGACATTCAATGTGATAGATATGGTCAAGGTCACTAGAGAAGAGATTGCAAAAAAATTTAGGCTCACTGAATGGAGTGAAGATATGGTGCCCATTAATGAGAAAAAAATCATAGTAGAGTATGAGAAGGTAAAGCACACATTTAAAATTTCAATCATACCGAATTATTTGGCATTTGTAGATGGTAGAAGGGTAGTCTTGGGTCCTTAAGATAAAGAACCCTACCCCATCCAATATTTTATATCCTACTTTCAGAGAACCTTCTATTCTATATGCCAAATTATTGGTTATGACCCAGTCACGGAATTCCTAGAGCTTGGATGTGGGTATGTGCAGGATTATGATGGGTATGTGTAGGGTATGTGGCTAACGACTTTTTTTATACCCAAAATTCATGAAATGAAAAGGGTTTTTAAAGGAGATTCTTAGCTTTCCACAAATATAAATTATGTTTTACTTTGAATTTAATCAATAATTATTATTCATTTTCTATTTGAATTACGACTCAAGTCCTGATTGATAGGCTGATTGAAAAACATCTACAAATTTCAAATGATATCACATTTTTTGAATTTGAAACATGCATCACATTCTATGCTTCACATACTATAGGATTAAAAAAAAAAATTGAATTTCATAAATTTTTTACCAGGTTAAGGTGGTTAGACTTACGAGTTTTTATATTTTTTAAAAGTTTTAATAAAAAAATCATAATTAATTATTTACTTGAAAAAAATTACAAAAAATATGCATCACATCTGGACATGAGTCCTCTACTTATATAGCTAAAATCATATAAAAAAATATTATCATTTTATTGTGGTTAGGGTGGTCAGGATAGAAACCTACTTATTTTTTCCACGAAATTTAAGTACTCTGCATTGAAATTTCAAATTTTCACCAAATAGATTTTTTTTTTTTTAAATAAACCTAGTAGTTTAGAAACTACATTCAATTTTCTACAAATTCTATTGTTACATATTTTTGAAATAATATAGATAACTTATTCAAATTTTTATGTCAAGTTTCCTAACTCTAATTTTTTTGAAATTTTTGCCACTTAAGGGCCTGCTTTTCCATGATGATCTTACACATACCCATGTACATGGCTTCCCACATCCAACATCCCACATATTTCACATTGTATGATTATGGAGGGTACTTAGGAGAGAGAGTTCATGAGGGCCTAGTTGAATTGAAAAAGGGTAAAGATTGGGTCAAATTCTCTTGATACTTGTTGTTTATGCATATGTTACTTTTCAAAGGTGCTTCATACTTTGTTAAAGGCATGACATTGGAATAGAAGAAAGACAATTTGGAACTTCATGTGCAATACATCTTTATTAATGTATGTCCCCACTTTAAAGAAATTGTTACACCCTTGCTGTGAGCAATGTCTTTAAAGTAGCCAATGTTTAATCCTATGACATGAGAGATTACCTGGAAATCCCTATGCCCAGTCATATTTTCCTGAAATGAAGCTACATCATGAAAAAGGAGGGAGGGGTTGCCCCCAAAAATACATAAGGGATCTACAAATTCGGGGTTAGCATATATTTGCTACAATGTTGTTATAGAGCTAAGAAATGTCATCATTCCCCAAATACTCACATAACAAGAAGAATGACACATAGAATGTGAAAAAAAATGGAAAAAGATTTCAAGTCAACTTGGAATAGACCTAAATGTCTTGATGACTTGAAAGACAAGTGAAAAAGATAAAAAAAATTATGACATAAAGAGAATGTAGGTACAAATAGAGGAATGCACATGAAGAGAGAGATACATCAAACGAAACAATATGGGGGTTCACATTATGCACATGTAATAAAAAAAGGGAACATGAAAAAGAAAATAAATCAAAAGACTAGTAAGTCAAATGCGAGTCAACCTATAGCAGGTCATCCACATCCCAATCTTCTTCAGTATGTATGAAAGGTGGACAACTAGCCAAAGGGACAATATCAAGTGCCAAAACTAGGACAAGGCTCTCTAACCCCTTGGCCCCACTAAGTGCAGGAAAAGGATGAGCTGAAATGGGTGATGAGAATGAGCTCCTTGCAATAAATAAAATTAGTTAGGGTATGTGCAAGATCATCATGGAAAAAACAGGCCCTTAAGTGGCAAAAAAAAAAGAAAAATCGGAGTTAGGAAACTTCACGTAAAGATTTGAATAATTTATCTAAATTATTTCAAAAATATATAAGAATAGAATCTATATAAAATTGAATGTAGTTTCTAAACTACTAGGTTTGTTTTTTTTTAAATCTATTTAGTGAAAATTTGAAATTTCAATGCAAGTACTTAAATTTTAGGGAAAAAATAAGTAGGTGTCTATTTGATCACCCTAACCACAATAAAATGATAATATTTTTTATAAGATTTTAGATATAAGTAGAGGACTTGTGTCCCAATGTGATGTATATTTTTTGTAATTTTTCCAAGTAAATTAATTATGAATTTTTTATTAAAACTTTTAAAAATATAAAAACTCATATGTCTAACCACCTTAACTTGGCAAAACTTGATGAAATTCAATTTTATTTTTTAATACTATAGTATGTGAAGCATAAAATGTGAGGCATGTTTTGGATTGAAAAAATGTGATATTGTTTGAAAGCTAAAGATGCTTTTCAATTAGTCTATCAATCGGGGACCTTAGTAATTTGAATAGAAATTGAATAATAATTACTTATTAAATTCAAAGTAAAGCATAATTTACATTGGTGGAAAGCTGAGAATCTCCTTTAAAAACCCTTTTTCATTTCATCAATTTTGGGTAAAAAAAAAATTGTTAGCCACATACCCATCATATTGCCACTTTTTGGCCCATCATGATCCTACACATACCCTTTGCAATGAATGTAAAACATGTAATAGTGAGCATAATATGATCCTACAAATATTACATGGAAAGGATAAAAATGCATGCATTAAGGGATTATTTCAAATTTCTCGAGGATCGATTGAACAAGACAACTAAGAGGGGGGGTGAATCAATTTTCACAAATTTAAACCTTAATTAATTCACTAGAACTAATCCTTAACACAACTTAAATGATTAAACATTAAATACTAGTATAGAAACTGAGAACCATCATACAAACAAAATAACACCAGATTTATGTGGAAACCACAATAAGGGGAAAACCACGGTGAGGATTAACTTGCACTATAGAAAATATCAAAACTGATTACAAGAGGCTAACACTGCCTAAGAAACAAGGATCACTTCCAAAAGAAGGACTCACTGTCCCAATCAAGACTCACTGTACAATAGGGATAACAACCTGGAAGGCTCACTTCCATAGAGATAAAAATAATATAGAAGAGATACATTATAGAGAGAAGACAATTTCCATATAACATAGAAATCCACTACAATTTACTCAACCACTTGCAAACATGCATGAATGATAGTGTACACCTTCTGCTCACTACATTTAGAAACTTGAAATTTAGGCTTCACACTAATCTTCCACAATTGCATCACACACACTTATTGATTCACATCAATCTTGCATCTCTCTACTTTATCTCTTATCGAACTTATATCTCTTTCTTTTTTCAATGTTATTTTTCACCCCTAACTCATCATGTATTTATACCATCTTCAACTTTGAAAAATATCCAAATTTGGCTATCCAAATTCAAATTCAAATTAGGTCAACGTGAAAACATCCTAGGGTGGAATTAGAATGAGGGAAAGACAAACACACACTTCATAAGGACCCAAATAGATCCAACATGCTTCATCAACTTCAAAGGTAGTATTTAACACAAGGTCGACCAAACCAATGTAAAACACATAGAGCAATTAAGAAAAAACCTTATAGATACCAAAATTATCTTCAATACAATCAAAACAACTCAACTCTAGAACTACAAGTCATAAAAATTTAACAAAGAGAAATTCGAACCAACAACATTTCTCCCGGACCTCAACTAGAACCATAGAAAACCATCTTTCATAATTGGTGAACATAACTCACATTGTAAAATGAATCAATATCCAAAAAAGTAGATATAGCAGCTTCCAACAACCATGATCAACATATCTAAACCACACATAAATAGGAGGAAATCCTAGAGAAAAACCTGGAGCAACCATTGAACACATGCAATCTTTCTTCAATACAATTTTCTCAATATCCTTGACAAATACAACCAATAACCTATAACCATGACACTAATGACAACAACAGCTATTTGATAACCAATTGACCAATTGAAATCAATGAAAACACCTTCATTCTTTCCATTCTCACAACAATCTCCCCCTATATAATTGATGGCAACACATGATGTGAAAAACCATCAAAGACACCATACAAGCTTTGATTAAGCTTCTCAAGATTTTTTTTCTGTTTCTCCCCCTTAGTAGATAATATTTTATATTATTCCTCTCTTTTTTGTCTTTTTCTTCTTCATTTTCACATGCTTCCTCTTCCCCTTTGAAATTAATGGAAAAGAAAAATATATCTTACATTTATTTTCCCTTTGTCATTAAAAACATAATACTCTTAGTGACAACCCTTGACACTACCTATTCCCCCTGATAAGTAGCCACCAAAAAATTAGTCTAGAAGAAGGATAGATCCATAGATCCACTAGACTGATGCATCTCCATATTCATCTATTTCAAGAAAGGATGGGTAATGACCCCTAGCTTCACTTGAAGATACTCAAAAGTATCTTTAGGAAGAGCCTTCATAAATATATCAACAATATAATCCTTCGTAAGAACATATTCAAGTTTTACTTCATTCTCCATGACCTTCTCTCTCAAGAAATGATACCTAATAGATATATGCTTCTTCCTCGAGTGCATCGTAGGATTCTTTGAAATTTTAGTTGCACTTGTATTATCATAGAAGATAGAAATAGGATCATCATACACCACTGTGATATCTTTCAATGTATGTTTCATCCATAGAAATTTTGTACAAGAAGATGCAACAACAATATACTCACCTTCAATAGTAGACAAGGAGACTGAATCTTGATTTTTACTCAATCATGCCACCAATCTACAACCTAGAAAGAATGTACCACCACTTGTACTCTTTATGCCATCTACACTGTTGAAAAAATGAAGAACATCTCATTTTGTTACTTTTTGTTTGTCATTGATGTCACCATGATATATGAGTTGCAACTGCAAGATCAAGACTAAAGTTACTCAGGTATTCTAGTTCGGTATTTGAACCAATATTTTCTGAAATCCTCGGGTATTTTTGTAAGCATTTGTTTTTTGGTGAGCATTGTTACTTGTGGTTTTTGGAAATGGTTTATAGATGTTGGGAGCACATACTCTCAAGACTTCACATATTCAGTGCTTGTACAAAATGTTTTTTTCTATTTCTACCTTGAAATTTATTCCTAACCAACTTCTTTAGTGAATTGTGCAAAGGTGAAAAATAGTTTTGTTATGCAGATATATGTGTGACCTGTTTTAAGTCTATGCCAAATTTTTGAAGCATGTGGGTTATCTTTTTCGAAGCTTATGGTTGATACATTGTACTTTTTTTTGGTAAATATGAAGTGCATATAATTAGCTCGACCTAATTGATGCTTGTGAAGAAGATTGGGTATATATAACAGACAGTTTTTGAAGAAGTGTGTGACTAGTGTGCGAAGAAGAAAATAAGTGAAAACATAATAAAATGTTATGATATTGCTATCAGGATTCAACCGTGTAGTTTCGAGTCAAACAAGAACCCATCTCTCATGATATCGAATGGTCCACTTAGCACTCATTACATCTAGGTGATGCTCACAGAGGTGAAGCACTGGTCCGTCCCGGGAGGTCACCCATCCCAGTACTGCTCCAGCTCATAATTTGACTCAAAACTACACGGTTGAATCCTGATAGCAATATCATAATTTGATTCGCTCTGGAAAAGTACCTCCTACTTATCTATAATAAAATTTGTTAAGTGTGTTTACTAGGCTACATTAGAACTAAATATGCACTTATTAGGTGTACTTTGTCAGTTCATTTTTTGGCTGAAAGCCTTTCAGTCATTGTAATTTTGTAGGTAGTGAACCTTTATTTCTAGATAGTGAGTCCTAGTAGTGAGCCACCCATTTCGTAATATTCTATAACTAGTTATACAATATTGTGAGCTAACACTCACCGTGGTTTTTCCCATTTTGGGTTTTCTACGTAAAAATCCTAGTGTCCTTGTGTTCTTTGATTTCATGTTTTGTTAATGATTTTATTTATTTCTACCATTGTTTACATTGGTGTAATTGGATGGTATTTGATCATAAAATTGAAGAAGATACTGATTCATCCCCCCTCTCAGTATCTTGGATCTTTAACATACACATCCAAGCCAATCTCCATATATATAGGAACTTAGTGTAACTTCAATATCTCTAGGATACCATAACCCATAATCCAGAGTTCCATTCAAATATGTGACTATTCTCTTAATAACAACAACATATGTTTCCTTCTTATTTTCTTGAAATCTAGCCACAAGACAAACAAAATGCATAATATCCAATTTAGTAGCTCAGTCAAATACAATAGTCCACCAATCATAGATCTATAATTGTGATTAGCCTTAGGTGAGTCATCATCTTTACCTAATTTTCAACTAGTCACCATAGGAGTGCATACTAGTTTGGAACCATCCATCCCAAACTTCTTCAACATCTCTTTCACATATGTAGACTGTGCAATAAAAAATCCTTTCTATATTTGATTAATCTATATCCTAAGAAAGAAATTCATCTCTCCAAACATAAACATTTCAAATTATTTCTACATCTCTTCTAGAAACATCTTTCACATATTTTCATTTCCTCCAAACAATGTCATCAACATATACAAGTACAATCAAGATTTTGTTATTTTCAATCTTAAAATACAAATTACTATTTGGTGTACCTTTGTTGAAACCTTGTTGAATCAAATACCTGTCTAACCTCACATACCAAGCTCTAGGAGCTTGCTTCAATGCATATAAGTATTTCTTCAATATTCACACCATATCCAGTTGATCTATAAACTGATATCCTTCTGGTTGTTCCATGTAAACCTCTTCTTCTAGCTGGGTGGTGCCACAATAGTGGTTTACACTTTCTAGGGGATCCTGATTTTTGCTGAAATCACATATTTTTAGAAAATATAATGATTTAAGCCTTGAAAAGTTCCATTTAAAGGATTCCAATTGAAGAGGACTTCATCAAACCATCTTACACCAAGTCCCCTTGGATAGAACCCTGCTAGTTTTTAACCATACATATAAGAGAGTCTCCTCTACACCTATCAAAATGTTGATATAAAACCGCTTTTGATTTACCTTCTACGAGATCAAATGAGTTCATTTAAAATTTATATTTTGTATGTATTCCTTATTATAGGCTTCCAAAAAAGTCTAACTTTATTATTATATTTATTTTTTATTTCTTGTGAATGTAGTTTTTTCACCGAAAAATCAAGCTCTTTATTCTGCACATGTGAATTAATAGAAGATTGTCAAAAAAAATTGAAAAATATGAGTGCACCAAATATTGAAGTTCTTGATCCAACAAAAAAAATTGAATTTCAATACATATAAAAAAAATTGTGTTATATGATCTGCCTATGCCTGAATTATAATTGGTTTGACTTTGAAACTTGATTAAGGAAAAAATATTCAATAAAACACTATGAAAGCAATCTAGATATCATAGTTACAAGTCTAAATTTGAAAAAACTAGAATTTTATCCCTTATGGAAAAAAATTTATGTGTTATACAGTGAGTGTCACTCCTTAAAAATGGTGTTTACTGAAAAAAAAACTAGTTTTCTAAGGAAATGGAAAAAAAAGTGCAATTTGATTCCAAAATTTTTGAAAAAAATATATTTAGAATCTACAAAAAAAAATTCATATATCACTAGTTTGCACCATCTTCAAATTCCTCATGGTTTAGCTGCTATAGGTGTCCGAAAGTGAAGATTTAGTTAGAAAAAATTAGTTCAGTGTCTAGTTTGGTAAAAAATTGTAAACCAGTATTGTGGGATCACCCAACTCACCATTCAAAAATGTTGACTTGGCATCCATCCGATAGACCTTGAAGTCTTTATGAGTAGAAAATGCTAAGAACGTCCTTATAAATTCCATCCTTGCTATCAAAGAAATTTTTTTCTTGAAATTGTATGCCTTCTACTTGTGATTAACCTTCACACACAAGCCTTGATTTGTTTCTAACAACTTCTTCATCCTCATTCAACTTATTTCTTCTCAATCTACATAAGTTTTTCTTTCATCACTTCCATCCAATGTTCATCTTTACATGCTCCACTTATAGTATTTGGTTCAATCTATAAAAATAAACATAGATTTACTTCGGTAGGAGCTCTACTTCTAATCAATACTCCCTTAGTCTTATCTCCAATAATCTAAATTTATGAATTATTCTTTTTCACATATCTCGGTGTCTTAGGTGACACCACAAGAACTTATTCTCTTTCATTCTATTCATTATTCTTCTCTTGCTCATCATTTTCCTATTCTTCCACAATCTCTTCAATTCTTATACAATCAGGTTCATCAGATACATATCCATCAATATAAATTAAATTGTTCATTGTCTCATCAACCTTAACATTTTCACATTCTATAATCTTTCTCAATCTTTTATTGAAACATCTATATGCTAAGCTTTTAGTAGAATATCCAATCTAAAAATTCCTTCATCACTTCTTGCATCAAACTTTCCTAAAGTTTCTTAATCTCTTCTAATATAACATTTGCTTCTAAATACCTTAAAATACTTGACAGTAGGAATTATTCCATGCCATAGATCATATGGGGTCTTTTGTACTATTTTCTCTTGCTTGAAGTTGATTGAATACATAAACAACAGTATGAATAGCTTCTCTCTAGTAAATTTCCAATAAACTAGACTCAACAATTATTGATCTAGCAACCTCTTGAACTATTATGTTTTTCCTTTCAAAAACTCCATTCTACTAAGGAGTTATTGGAGAAGGTAACTATCTCTTTATTCCATGCACTTTAGAAAACATATTAAACTCATGGGAGTTGAATTCTCCACCTTTGTTAGACCTTAAGCATTTTATTTTTAAATTCACTTCATTTTCAACCATAGCTTTGAATATCTTGAATCTATCTAATGCATTTGATTTCTCTCTAAGAAATGTAACCCATGTATATCTAGAATAATCATCGATCAAAAGCATAAAGTACCTTTCACCTTGTAAAATTATCACTCTTGTAGGACCACAATCTATATGAATTAAATTCATTAGTCTAGTAGTAGATTGTTCCTTTGATCTGTAATGACTTCTTGCTTGCTTTCCAAACTAATAATTCTTGCAATTATCATTAACAGGCCCTATAATCCTTGGTAAATCTCTCACAGCGTGAATTGCACTAATCCTCACCAAGTTATCAAAACTCATGCGACACATTCTCCATTCCATAACCAATAGTCATTAATCTAAGCCATAAAGCATTGTCCATCAACACCCTTAAGTTGATAGATTTTTTCTTTAGATTTATTTCCTACAAAAATCAATGTTCTAGATCCTTTCTGAATTTCACATTTATTATCCTTAAACACAAGATCATATCCTTTACTACACATCTCTCCAACACTCAAAATATTATTCCTTAAACCCTTAACATAGTAGACATCATCAGTACTATGCTTTCCATCAAAACTTATTGAACCTATCCCACAAATTTTAGCACCAGTATCATCTCCAAACATGACCAGGCCTCCGTCATATTTTTCAAGTTTCAAAAAATTAATTTTATCACTACTCATGTGATGTGAACAACCATAGTCAACTACACAATATTTCTTCTCTTGTTTAGCATGTAGGGTAGAGATAACAGTACCTTCATTTTTTTCCTTCTATGGAGGAATTTCCTTCACCTATTTTTCAGAATTAGTAGAATTAGGTTCATCCTTTATAGCAAAGAACAAGCATTCATTATCATCAAGATCCTCATAATCAAAATCCTAATTAGATATACTAGCATTCTCATTCAAATAATATTCTTTGTTGATCTTATTTCCTTTATTTTCTTTCTCATATCTTTGTTTGTTCATCTTAGCTCTTATCAAACACTTTGTAGAATAATGACCCTTTTCTCCACAACTAAAGCATTTAAAGCGTAACTTGCTTTCATACTTACTAAGCCTTTTACCATTATTCTCACAAAGTTTGATTCTATCTCATCAAAATTTTCTTCATCCAGATCTTCCACTTTTGTAGCCTTAAAAGAAGATTATGATTTGCATCCATTCCTTAGATTCAACTTCCTCATCTCATACAATGTCACAAATCCCAAAAATAGATATTTAGTGCAAGTCTTATAGTCCATACTCTATTCAATAGTACACACCTTCTCGTTGTAAGCATCAAGAAGAGTTCTAAGAATATTCTTTATAATCCTGGTTTCATTTACAATAGTACCAAGTGCTTGCATTTCGACAACTATCTCATCCAATCTTCATACATAAGCTTTAATATTTTCATCTTTAGACATGTGGAGAAGCTCAAATTGTGTCTCCAAATTCTACAATTTTTCCTCTTTGAATATTTCATCACCTTCATGTGCTCTTTCCAAAGCATCCTAGACTTCCTTAGTAGTCTTCAAATTCCAAACCTTAATCAACTCGGAATGTACTAGACTGTTCTTCAAAATGTACTTCACCTTATTGTTCACTTCATGTGATTTGATCTCATTAGTCATACTCAAACCATTAGCAAGGAGTGTAAGGATTCTTGTAAGCTTTATCCACATCATATCCAAAATACTCCATATATTCTTCCATCAATATTTAGGTATATGTAGGATCATTATGCAAAAAATAGGCCCTTAAGTGGCAAAAATTCAGAAAAACAAGAGTTAGGAAACTTGATGTAAAAATTTGAATAAGTTATCTATATTATTTCAAAAATATGTAAGAATAGAATCTATAGCAAATTGAATGCAGTTTCTAAACTACTAGGTTTATTTAGAAAAAAAAAATCTATTTGGTGAAAATTTAAAATTTCAATGTAGTAGTAGTTAAATTTTAGTGAAAAAATAAGAAGTAGGTGTTTATTTGACTACCCTAGCCACAATAAAATGATAATATATTTTAATAAGGTTTTAGATATAAGTAGAGGACTCATGTCACGATGTTATGCATATTTTTTTGTAATTTTTTCAGTTAAATAATTAATTATGATTTTTATTACAACTTTAAAAAATAAAAAACCTATATGTTTGACCACCTTGACTTAGTCAAAATTTCATGAAATTAAATTTTTTTAATCCTATAGTATGCAAAGCATAGAATGTGACGCATGCTTTAGATTCAAAATATGTGATACTATTTGAAAGCTATAGATTTTTTCAATCAACATATCAATCAGGACTTTAGTTGTAATTCAAAGAGAAAATAAATGATAATTATTTATTAAATTCAAAGTAAAGCATAATTTATATTGGTGGAAATTTGAAAATATCCTTTAAAAATCCTTTTTGTTTCATCAATTCTGGGTAGAAGAAAATTCATTAGCCACATACCCTACACATACCCATCATATCACCACTTTTTGGTCCATCATGATCCTGCATATACCCATTTATCATATAGCATAATTAGTTCCATCAAACCTCAGATAATCATGATTCATTTTTCCAACCATCCTAGACCTTCCTCAAGCAATTAAGCTCTTCACCAAGGAACCAAGTTTTGATACCAATTGTTGAGTAAGACAACTGAGAGGGGGGTGAATTATTTGTCACATATTTAAACATTAATTCATTCACTAGAACTAATCCTTAATATATCTTAAATGGTTGAACATTAAATACTAGTGTAGAAGCTCAAAACCATCACAAAAATGCAATAACACCAGATTTACTTGGAAAACCTAATAAGGTAAAAGCCATAGTGAGGATTAACTCACACTATCATGAATATCAAAAAAAATTACAAGAGGCTCACTGCATCATAAACAAGGCTCATTTCCAAAATAGGGACTCACTGTCTAGATCATGACTCATTGTCCAATAGGGCTAACAAACTAGAGGGTTCACTATCACCAAGATACAAAGAAGATAAAAGATATATGTTATAGAGAGAAGACAATATCAATGAAATAGAGAAATCCACCACAATTTACTCAACCAATTGTAGAAATGCGTGAATAATAGAGTAGACCTTCTACTCATTGCATCCAAAAACTCAACATTTAGGCTTCATACTGATCTACCACACTCGCATCACACACACTCACTAATTTGCATTAATTTCACATCTATTTGCTCTATTTATTTGAACTTATAAATCTTTCTTCTTTCTATGCTATTTTTCACCACTAACTCATCATGTATTTATACATTTGGGTGATCCCACAATAGTGGTTTACAATTTTTGGCCAAACTAGACACTAAAATATTTCTTTTTAACTAAATCTTCACTTTCGGGCACCTATAGCGGCTAAACCATGAGGAATTTGGAGATGATGCAAACTAGAGTTTCATGACATTTTGTCTGTAGATTCTAAATATATTTTTTTCAAAATTTTTGGAATCAAATTGCATTTCTTTTTCCATTTTCCTCAAAAACTAGATTTTTTCATAAAACAACATTTTTTAAAAGTGACGCTTATCATATAACACATAACCTTTTTTGCATGAAGGATAGCATTATAATTATTTCGAAATTAGATTTGTAACTCCGATATGTAGTGCTTCCACTTAGTTAGATAGTTTTTTATTGATTCTTTAATCAAGTTTTGAATTCAAACCAATTACAATTTAGACATAGCGTAACCGTGTAACGCATTACTTTTTTTGTATGTATCGAAATTCAATTTTTCTTTTGTTGGATCAAGGACTTCAATATCTAGTGCACTCATATTTTTCAATTTTTTATTTTGAAAATCTGATATTTTTCCACATGTGCAGAATACAGAGCTTGATTTTTAGTGAAAAACCTATGTTTAATAAAACTAAAAAAATAGATACATAATAAAACCAAAATATATTAAAATTATAGTCATTAGATAGCTGGTTCTAAGGACTACAAGATTCCAGCTAGGTTTGAGAACTCTCATCCATTTTCATCCTCAACTCGAGCTTTGAAGCGTAAAAATATGGACTTTCAAAGTGCTTGAGGGGGAGAATGAGGGAAAAAGGGGGTTTGAGGGGTTCACTCAAAACAAGGTTCACTCAAACCTTGGTTCGAGTGAACCACCTTTCATATTAAATTTTCTTTGTTATTTTTGCACAGGAAATGTGGGGTCAAAATTAAATGGGTTCCCTTGAATCATAGTTCGAGTGAACCCCTTTTGGGTTCAGTTTTCCTTCCTCACTTGAATTTTAAACCACTTTTTGTGGGTTTACCCATCTAGAAAAATTGAAAATGGGGTTTGATGCTTTCGTATGGCTTAGGACATAGAGCACACCCACTTTCCAATTGTTTCATTAAAGGATAACCCTAGAGATCTCAATACAAAGGAGAAAGTGATCTTGCAATAGTGTTGTCCTAGGGTTTGATTGTAAAATAATGAAGGGTCCACCACTATGCAAGAACTTGAAAAGACAAATGTAATGTAAGATGTAATAATAAATCCTACTATTTTAAATGACTTACAAAATGACCTAGAAATGTATGAAAAAGAAAATAACAAGTTGTAGGATGGAATGTATGCACCTAGAAATATGATGATGATTGGAAGAAGGTTTGAAATATTGGAATTTTTATTTTTAATGCTAAGTGGGACTCATTTTCCAAGATGGGAAAATCATTCCAAAATCCAGGTTTCTATGCAGGAACAAGAATCTAGAAAAAGGGTATCCAAATTTGCAAAAATATGAATTTTGACCTAAACTGGGACTCATTCACCATAAGTGGAAAATTAGTCCAGTTATGGATTTCCAAAACTTCAAGATTTGAATCTATCCTTCAAGGTCTTCTCTATACTTCCCAACTAATTTCTAGATTTGAATCTATATAAATCAACCTGTAGATGTTCTCCAATGTTCTCCAATGCTTGATGGAAACTTTGACAACTTTTAGCCACTTTGAAAACTTTCTCCAAAATTTCTTCAATGTTTCTTCAATATAAACCTACAAATCACACGCTATAGAGAGGGAAAAGTATTGTTTTGTTAGTGGATAGGGGTTTGCCATGGTCAAACCCCATTTTGATAGTCAAACCATGAAATAGAATGAAATAGGGATGGAGAATGATGAATCAACAAAATATGATGTTGCAACTCACCAAACCCTATCAATAAGATGCTACAAACATGTGTGAGATGACTCCAATGGATGTAGATCTTAAAGATTTCTTGAAGGTGGTAGATCTTGAATGAAATGCTAGCTTGAATCATAAAACCCTACATCATAATCATTAGATCAAACACAAACATGATGCATGAAGACTTTGACATGATACTTGATGCTTGAATAATGGTCTAAAATGCTTGATAATATTCCCTTGAATGCTCTTGAATTCTTGGGGTGAAAATGAGTGAAATAAACTTGTATTTATACTTAATTATGCAATAATTCTCAAAATTACAACACTACAAGCCAACATTAGATCTAGGAGGATAAAATACCACAAAATTTTTGAATTAATTTTGATTTTGGGCCACATGGGACTTATTTTCCCAAGGTGGAAAATGATTCCCAGATCACTAACTCTAGGCCATTCAACCTGAAAAAACTTGAATTATGATTGGATGTTGATTTGTGTCAGGATTATCCTCAAAAAGATGAATTAAATGAGGCTTGTGGATGTATAATAAGCCCAATTATTAACGACAACCCTAGAAAAGTGTGAAAGTATGTTACAAAAATTTACGACACTTTAGGTAAGGCATGATTAAGGTTAAAAATAGATGTATTAGGTGTAGTTAATTAATAAAACCTCAAAAAAGTTTGCAAGTGTGTTACAACACTTCACAAAACTTTGGCAAGGTACCATTTATCTTCATTAGTTAACAAAGGCCCAAGACCTCATGTGAGTGTATCAAACACATTACAACACTAAATCAAGGAACCATTAAGCCTAGCTTACAAGGAGGGCTAAAAAAGGTAAGGAAAATTAGAAGGGGTACTTTTTCCATTACCACATTTAGCCCTCACTTTAGTAAGAGGATGAAATTAGTTCAAACTCACACTAAATTACATAAGCACACATCAAGAGGGGTCCAAGTGCACCAGTTTTGATAAGATAGTATGTCAATGATCAAGAGGGGTGATCAAGCCCCCAAGATCAAGATCCCATGGGAAACCAACATAGATAGAAAAGAACACACATGAAAATGATATAAAGAGCATCAAAAAAGCACAAGCATACATCGTCAAAGACAAAAAAAAAAAAAAATGAAAAATAAATTATTATCTCATCAAGGATGGTCGATTCAGTCATAGGTTGAGGCATATTGTGAAGGGATAGTTCTGCTATTTTCTTTTCCTTAAATTTTTGATATGATTTGAAAAAGAAATCTTCACAAGGCTTGATAGGGTACCATAGAAAAAAGGCAACTTGCTTGATTTGATGATAAATTGGACTTAATAAGGCCTTGATTTGGTGTTCTGAGGTGTTTTTCACATCCACACTAGGTCTTGGACCCTTTCAAATGCATTTAATGATGTCTTGTAAAGGTGTTGTAAAGGTGTCTTAAAGAACTTTCACACTTTTCTAGACTTAATGAACCCATTTTCCTATAATTCAACATTATAAAATGTATTTAAATACATCTTCACATCAATATATAAGGCTTGTAAAATAAAATTAATGCTAATCTAGTGTTGTAATGTGTTTTACACATTCACATTGGTTCTTGTTCATTACTAGGCTAAGTGGACCTCATTTTAGTGTTGTAAAGTGTATTTAATCACACTTTCACATTGAATTTTGTGTCCCAAGCCCCAATTACTCTTTACATCATCATTAATAGGTCCCTATTACCCCATATTATGCATCCTGAGGCAATATTTGATGGAATACCAAACAAAATCATCATATAATCCTTATTTCCTTACTTCCTAGCATCCTAGTTGTCAAATGGGCCCCACTAGGACTAATTTTCCACCTGTGGTGAATGAGTCCCTACTAGGTGGAACTGATTCACTGAAGGTGGTGAATGACTCCCATTTGGGCCAATTTTGACCTTTGAGTAGGAAAATCTAAAATTTAAGTTTATTATTTTAACATGTCAGCCTTAGGGATCCAATTTATAGGCTAATAAGGTGAATTTTTTATAAAATCAACTCTCTAGACCCTAAATCATGACCATTCTTCATTATTAATCATCATTCTTCAATCTCAAGGCAAGTAAGGTAGGGTTTTGTTATTTGAAGTCATTAAGATAATAATTTTCAAACATTCAAGCATAGATTATTCATGTTTTGTTGCATACATTTAAGATCAATCTTCATGGAAAGGTGATCAACTTAATTATTACATGCTTCATTAAATTCTTTCATCATTTTGATTTAATTACCTAAAATGGTTTTGACCAAGGAAAACCCCCATGCCCTAACATTCACCATTTCTCTCTCTTGTCTTGTGTGTTTGTAGATTTAGACATCTTAGAAGCTTGGAAATCATTAATAATCAAGTTACAAAGTTTTTTAGGTATTCTCTTCATCTTCCAAGTTGAATTATCAACACAAATTCATTTTTAGGTTTGGAAATCAGAATTTTAGAAGCAAACACCTATAGAAAGCCAAAGTGCATACTAAGAGCTCTTGTTTCCACCTTTGAATATTCAAAAATTCAAAAGTGGACTCATTCACCATGGGTGGTGAATTATTCCCATTTCAAGCTTAGTTTTTGGTTTTCTCTAGTTTTGGATACCCTTTTGTTTGAAACGAGCTCTAGTTCAATTTTGTAGAACTAAAACTAATTCCCCCAAAATGGAAAATGAGCCCCACCAGACCTAAAAATTAGGATTATCAACATTCCAAAAGTCATTTTTAATCTTCATCCATATTCCAAGTGCACACTTTTAGTTTTGTCAAATTCTGTTGGAATTTGCATTCATTTCTAGGTGTTTTTGCATTACATAATGTGTTTTCAAACAAGTTTCATTTCTTTTTTTTGCATACTTAATCAATCTATTTCATCACTAAGCTGCATTTATATCATTTCATTTAGTCATAAATACATCATACATATCTTATTTTGAGTGAACCACCTAGATTTTGGGTGTGGGATCTATTTGTTTTCATTAGGTTAAAAACCCTAATTGAGCAAAATAGAGTCATAACATTTCACACCCCTAAAATAAATGGCTCATTTTTGTGAAATCTCTTTTATAATACTTTCTTTTCTTATTAATATTCCATCATCATCCTAGGAATAGCTTGCATGCATTACAATTTGCATGCTTTGGCATTCTATAGTTTCAAAAACTTCCATTAGTGAAAAGGTTATTTAACTTGCATTTTTGCATATAATTTCCTTAACATTTTCTGAAATTTTTCATCTTCATATTAGGTCTACATCATACAACATTAAACATATCAAAAACAATTCAAAATTTATGAAAATTTTACAAAAAACCAGTACTGGGACTCTTTCGCCATGCTAGGTGAATCAGTCTCTGTCTAGTTTTTTGACTAACTATTACAGCATCATAAACCTCATTTATGTGCTCCCTAAGCCTCCTAGTATCATATAGTATAAGTATAGAAAGTTTTAGGAACATTTTTTATGCATTTAGCTCAAAAAAGTCATTTTAGATTACTCATTCTTCAAATCACTTCAATTGCAAACATCTTTACATCTGAAAATGTTTACATTTCTGACATTTTTCATAATATTGATAAAATTACTTTTCACTTTTACATATACAATGTTTCTATTCATAAAAATTTTCATTATTTTGGTAAAAGTACTTTTCATTCTTGCATATACATTGTTTACATTCTTAAGGTGTTGCATACATTGGATAAAAGTGTTTTGTATCTTTGCATATACATTGTTTATATTATTGAAACATTGCATGACATGGTTACATGTGTTTTTCATTCTTATTCAAACAATCCTATTACCTTACATATTTAGACAGGCTAAGAAACATTTCTTATCCCCTCCCTCTAAGAGTGTTTTAGTGAAAGAGACTACAACTTGGGCCATTCCTAACGATCATACTTGTTCTTCTCATAATATCTCTCCTCTTGGTGATAAAGATATTTTAGTAGAAGAATCAATTATTGAGAATTTTGAGAATCCTAGTTGTTTCTCTCCTTTTACCTCTCTTAGTGGAAAAAACATTCACAACCAACATAACACAAGCTTAGATGATCATGGCACTACAATTTCTTCTTCTCCTAGTATTTCTCATTGTTGTGAACACGATACTTTGATGATAGAAAAATTATTCCATGAAGGTCATGAGAATATTGGTTGTCCCCCTTCACCTTAAAAAAATCTTTTTGGGTAATACAATTCAACCATTGATAATTTTCCTACTTGTGATGAATTCCTTTTAGAAGAGCCAACCTTAGAATTTCAAGCAAATTCGGTTTGTAGTTCTTCTCAAAACCCTCCTCCTAGGAAAGGTATCATGATGCAAGACAATAACACCAATAATGATATAGAATCTCGCTTGCTAAGGGATGCTAACATTATTCAACCACAACTCATCCTTTACCCCCATTCACATAACCCTCCAACTCAAAATAAACCAAAACTCATCCTCTACCCACCTAAGAACAATCTTTCACAACAACTTAGTTATAATAATGTTGCTCATACATATAACACTCGAAATAATCTACAAATTCCACAACCCACACCAACACCCTTACCTTTTCCAAATCCCATTTTTCCTAGAGATCATTTCTTAAATTCACATATTCAGGAGTACAATCTTGTTGAACAACTAAAGAATACTCCTGCTAAAATCTCATTATGGGATCCTATTCAAGCCTCCCCTCGCTATCACAACATGATCCAATCATCCTTGCAACAAGTTCATGTCCCTTCTAATGCACAACCAACTAACTTAGTAGCCATTGTCCAAGGAATAAATGTTGACATTATTTTCCACCAAAGTGAACCCCCCCCCTTTGGAAGTGCAAAAACAAAATGTAGTTTTCATGATCATTGCTTGATATAATTAGATAGGGAAAAAGAAAACCCTTATTGAAAATGGATCATCCCTTAATGTGGGTATGTGAAGGATTATGATGGGCCAAAAAGTGGCGATATGATGGGTATGTGTAAGGTATATGGCTAACGAGCTTTTTTTACCCAAAATTGATGAAACGAAATGGGTTTTTAAAGGAGATTCTGACCTATCCACCAATATAAATTATGCTTTACTTTTAATTTAATAAATTATTATTATTCATTTTCTATTTGAATTATGATTAAAGTCCTGATTGATAGGCTAATTGAAAAATATCTATAGCTTTCAAATGGTATCACATTTTTTGAATCCAAAACATGTGTCACATTATATGCTTCGCATACTATAGGATTAGAAAAAAAGAATTGAATTTCATGAAGTTTTGACCAAGTTAAGGTGGTCAGACACATGATTTTTTATATTTTTTAAAAGTTGTAATAAAAATATCATAATTAATTATTTACTTGGAAAAATATTACAAAAAATATGCATCACATCTAGACATGAGTCATCTACTTATATCTAAAATATTATTAAAATATATTATCATTTTATTGTGGTTAGGGTGGTTAGAAAGACACCTACTTCTTATTTTACCCTAAAATTTAAGTCCTACCTTGAAATTTCAAATTTTTACAAAATAGATT
>VDFB02353086.1:0-85785 GCA_007258455.2 Sequoia sempervirens
TTTAAATAAACCTAGTAGTTTAGAAACTACATTCAATTTTCTACATATTCTATTTTTACATATTTTTGAAATAATATAGATAACTTATTCAAATTTTTACGTCAAGTGTCCTAACTTTGATTTTTCTAAATTTTTCGCCACTTAAGGGCTTGTTTTTTCCATGATGATCCTACACATACTCAGCTATATAGCTCCAATGTGGGTCACATTCTTGAGGGTTTCATCCCCTATGGGAGGACACAACCTTCCATATGGGAGCATAGTGGGGATAAACCCCTCCATCTCACCATACAAATAAGCAAAAATAATAATTATTACATCTTTTTAAATTTAACACAACAAAAAATTAAAACGATATACATCCATGTTGTAAAAAAAAAATAAAGGTTTGAAACTTTATCTTGCTTGTGTAAATATCCATGCTACCATTTGAAAAGTGTTAGAAAATTTAAAAATAAAAGAAAATAAAAATTGTTTGGTACTTAAGAAAAACATTAAATTTGTACAATACAATCTTCTATAAGCTATGAAGTAAATATGATAAATAAAACACATTAGAAAAACCTCAAGCAAAGAAATGGTTCTTCATCAAACATCTTGGAAAAAAAAAATTCTCAAGTAAACTTGCATGGGTTTTCTCCTCTACTATTTCCTCTCCCCAACCTACAAACAAATGGAAAATGAAGGAATGAGAAGGAAAATCCTTTTAATGATTTTTCCTTATGAATTACGGTTTCTACATGATTCCCCAAGATCTAAAGGTGGACAATCAATCCCATCCAATGGATGAGATTGAATTCCCAAGATATTAACTTTTGATATAACTTAAAATTATATTTAATTTAATTGTATTTTTGTTAATAGTGATTGATTCCATGGTACGGTCCATGAGACTAGGACCCCTCTTTTATGTGACAATGTATAAAGTTGTTTTTGAAAATTAGTAAAGATATTTTTGCTTTTGCAAGATTAAAATTCAATTTTTTTAAATTTAGTTCTCAATTAAATAAGAAAGGACTATCTTAACATTAATTTTAACCCAACCAATGAATATTAAATAAAATTATTTTGGAATGACTTAAAATTGTTGTGATGGTTTATAATATTATAATTTGGGTATTTTAAATGATTGGGATAAGGCTTATTTATTGTTTCCAATTGAAAAGGGTTAATGATATAATGGGGCATTAATCATTAAAATAAAGGATCAAATGAAATCATCCATGCAAAATAATTGACAGAAACTGAATGGTAATTAATTTAAATATATGATAGATACTTAATATTAAATGTAAATGTTATTTTAAAATTGAATCTACCAAACCTAGTGTAATCTAGATAAAAATCATTAATTGAATTAATTGAATTACTTTAGTATATAAGTGAAGAACCTAAAATCTGCAAATGACTTAAACCTCAAACATGGGTTAGTTATATGCAAACTTATCAAAATGCTTCTACGAAATAACTTGTAAATGCTTAAGAAAATGTAACCAATGACAAAGATTAAAAGACATCTAAAAGCATAACATGTACCTATTCCATATTGGATTGGTGTCAAATGTGCCAATGACCCTTTCCCAATCCTTGTTAAAACTCTAATGATGCAATGCAATGGTGATGGGCAAAATTAGTTCTCAGTTTAAGAAAGTAACTTTGCATGAGAGTGTAGATGGGTTGATGAAGAATGAGGCCTTTTATTTATAGATTTTCAAGTTGGAAGAGAGCTCAAAATAGAGCAATGTGGGATAATGATTTGGCCAATGAGATGAAGCCACTTGTCACATTATGATAGGTTGATGAATGTGCAAGTTTTGGCCAATGTGCCAAAGAGGGGGAGATTCAAATTTGAAATTGTGAATTAAATGTTGAGAGGGGGACATGAAAGAGAGAAGTTATTGCAATGTTGGAAGGGACAAGTCAACTTGTCTTCATATTCAAATTTGAGGGAATATTCCATTTTTTATGCCAAGTTGAAAAAAAAAGAGATGAATTTATAAATGAATTAAAATGATTTATTGGTGCAAGTGGGAAAAGCTAGAGGATGTGATGGGTGGTTAGATTAGGTTAATCAAGATTAGATTATCTTAGGTGATGATTAGTTGGTTTTGACCCATTTGACTTGAATATTTTGATTTATTTAAATCAAGAGGGAGAAGTATGACTTTTGAGATTTAATTAAATAAAGTCTTGATTTATTTAATCAAAGAGGGAATGATAGGCTTAAATTAAATAAAGTTAATTTATTCAATTTAAGTGGATAATCCTTAGAGATTAAATGAACCTAATTTTCCTAATTAATTGATTTAATGAGCTTGATTAATTTTATGAGCAGATGAATGTGAACTTGGTTTACTTGATGAATGGACCTAATTAAATGCATGATGCTAATTTTGCATGTCTACAATAAGATATTTTATAAAGATATAGTTGGAATAATTTATATTCTCAATTGTGCTTTTACCCAAGTAGAACTATTGCGGGTTCAATTAAAATATTCATTTAATGAATATTAAAAATATATGATTAATGAAAATCATCTATAATAGTTAATTAATGTGAATATTACTAAGTCTTATGAAGTTAATTCAATAGTTAATTCAAATATTGATAAAAATAATAAATTAAAATTATTGAAACTATTATAGATGAAAGGTTGAGTAGATCAATTTTAATTAACCATTCCTAGTTAATTAGAAAAAAAAGAGTTTCTCCTTGATCGAAGGAGTGGGAAGAGAAGAACACGTAGCTAATTAAACTATGGGTTGTTCCTTGTTCAATGAAATATTATCAAATGGTGTTATACTTTAAAAGTCATGCTGTGCAATGGTGGCTCTATATGGATGTGTTAAGTTGTGAGCCTGTAATGCCTCTCGTGTGTTGTCACTATTTTGATACTTTTTATGTTATGTTGTGTACCTTGAGACTACGTTGGTGGTTGATCACCAGTTTGTTTTCGTTGGTTGACAGTTTAGTGGACTTGGATGCTTATGATACTCTTTTCTGATGTTGATGATATGATGATACATGGTGTTTGATGTTGTGCTTGGATTAAACTGCCTATGTTTATCATCTAGATGTAGTACTATGTTATGCAATTGATTAGTAATTGCTTTATGATATTTATAATGATGTGTTTACTAGTTGGAGTCTTGGTGAGAGGACGGTGTAGCATCGCTCGTCTATAAGTTCCCTGCTTCATTGTGACTTCCTCTCATGGTGTGTTTTCTATTAGATATACATGTTGCTTGACATTTGGTTTGATGTAGGATGCAGGTACTAGGCATTGACTCCACCTGCACTGTCAGGTCTGAGCGTGTCTTGCAAAGCCCAATGTGTATGATGTGGAAACTAGAGTTGACAAGAAATTTCTCCACCCTAGTCCATCACCCCATCATTATGTTTGACGATGTGGTCCATTCGTAAGGTCCGTTCTCATTTTGGTATATTCTATTTTGAGTCATTCATTTTAATTGGTTAATTAATGTGTTTTAGTTTTTGATGCAGTCATTGGTTTTTTGTGATAAGTTTATTAATTTTCATTCATTTAATTGGTCTAATTTAATGATGTATGTAAGTATTATCTTGATTTAATTAAAGCATCAAATTAAAATATTAAATTATTAAGTGAATGTTGTTGATTAATTAATTATTAAATTAATTTGACAAGTTATGATGATTTAATTATTATATATTCTATTGATAAAGGAATATTTTTGTAATTATTAATAATGTTTATTTTAATTTCAATTGCGATGGATAATGTTGTTTAAAATAAATTATTAAATTGGAATTTTAAATGGAAATTTAGAGATAATGTCAAATCACAAAAAGTAATTAAAAGTTATTAAAAAGAAATTTAAATCGGAAATATTTTGCATGCAAGTGCATGCATAGTTTCAAATTGAAAATGAGAGGGAAACTTGCCCTTTTTTGTGTTTTTAATGATTCATCCTTTGATTTTACTTTTGAAAACTAAAGACAATTTCTTTAATTGAAATTGAACAAAAAAAGAAAAGAAGAGAGGAGTGAATTTTTTTGTTATTCAAGAAGTAGTTGTCTTTGCAAAATCAATTTTCTTTCTGAGTCATTTCAAAAGAAAATATAGATTTTGGTATAGTGGAAAATTGGTCTTTTCTAGAGGATGGATTTGAGGACTATGCAAGAGGTCGTCATTGCTCACCATTTCCATCGACGAACATAGGACTCCAGGTTGGCATTTTGTTACTCTTGTTTATTTTTTGTTTGCATTTGGTCACTTCATTTTTGTTGTTGAAAGTGGCTATTGGTATCGATTGAAAAGAAGATATAAATGTAGCCTTCTTATTGTTAAGCCTCCATTTTTCTTTAAGCTTCCCTACATTCGGTTTATTTCATTTATCCAACAATTTGGTCTGATGCTTGAACTTTTGGCATTCGATCCTATTGAATCGATACCCTTATCTCTATTATTTTTCCATCATAGGGCCTCTTCCTTGTTCTTAGAAAAGAAAGATTGAAATTACATGGGCCTTAAATCTTGATTTTCGATAGGGTTTAATATGTTGAGACCGTTCTATTGAAGGACATGATGCTAGTCTTATGCATGTGAATTTTGATTGTTTTCATATTTTGTGATTTCTTTTTGTGCATACCACATGGTTTGATACTTTCAGTCCTATAAGCATTCGATATTTGCTTGGCATGTTATATTTTGGGCTTTGATTTATACTTTATGGTATTCAATCTATGAAAATTGCAAGTGGCATTCGCTGCATATTAGTTTGCTACATAGTGTCTTATGTATTTATTGATAGGCGCGCCATCATCGTAGTCCATTGATAATTTCTGATTAGGAGTTTCAATTCATCTTGAGCCCCTCCATCAATTTCCTTGTTACCACTTAGAGAGTGGTGTTGTTGGCTTATATAAGTTAAGGCTAGTGTTTCTTTTTCCCTACTTTAGCATCCTTCTTGCAGTTTATCTTTGATGAAATTATGTAGGTTGTTATCCTTTGTGAGTGATTAGTGATTATACTCTAGTTGAAGGTATACGAATGTTGAGTTTCAGTTGATAAAGGAATGGCACCAACACCCTTTGGTTTGATTTATTGATTATTGCTTTGAAATTTCATTAAGAAAACATGATGTGTTAAGTCGCGTACCAGGGAATTGCATTGTTTTTTTTTTCATTCTTTTATATTGGTTGATTCCCTTCCTCATATGTTTTATTGCCTTCATGGTATTGGTTAAAGTCTAGTCTTTACCTATCCCATAGATGCTACCTACCTAGAATTGTACTGGGTTGTTAATATTTTAAAAAAAATTTAATTGTCTGGGTTTTAGGTGGGATTTGATCCCTGCTGAAGGAGTCGAGGTCGGCCTAAGCCATGCCTCCTCCTCCTCTGTATGTGTTACGTAGTAGCACAAGGCTATTGTGCATAGCCTAATTATGGTGGCCTACACACTCTTGTTTGAGTTTTTTATATTTATATATATATATTCCTATTTGTTTTGTATATCTCTTCTTTGTATAAATATGTATATATAATTAAATATATAAATATATATATGCATATATATTTGTATATATATTTATATATATATATGTTTAAATCGTATTTTCAATTTGAAGAAATTTGTTTGAATAAAAGCATATTTAATTGTTATAATGAGCAATTCTTTTATGTTTTAAATGAATAATTAGGAATTTGGTAGTATATGATTATATAGCTTCTTAATCATTTAAATGATATTATTTTGAACATATAATTAAAATGTAATTGATCATTTAACAGAAAATTTGTTGTGTAGAAGTGTATGTTAACTATATATCTATTTTTGGTGGTAATTAAAGATTAAGACGTATGTGTAATTCAATATCCTAAGAGTACATTAATTTTAATGATTTCATTATGGATGTGAAAGTAAAAATATAGTTGATGTGTTAAAAATGATCCTTCAGATGGTTACTTGAATGTGATTATGAGAATTAAGAGATTGGTCTCTTTAAACAGTTCCATGTTGATTGATTGCATTTTTCCCTTGTATTAATTTTTTATTTGATGAGATTTTGTGTTTCGTCATGTGAGAAAGTTATGTGGGAACCCATAGCATTAAGTTACTCTCTACTGGGAGTTTAAGGGTTGTTCATTCAATAGGCTTCCAAAGGCAATGAGAAATTTTTTTTATGTGGATCTCCATGATTTGACCCTTATGATTCGTTGATTGCATTTCTGGTTTCGAGCTCCTATGGGTGTTACCTTGTTTCATGGTTTTCTTACCTTTTGATATGGCTTTGAGTTAGAAGTTCCATGCCTTGCATTTGTACTTGGTTCTCATGATTTTAGTGTTTGTGATTTGGTACACCCCTTGAGTTTATTAGATTTGTATTTCGGTGCTACTAGGGAGAGTGGCTCTTCATGGTGGTTGACGCACAAAGGGGCAACCTAGATAACCCATGGAAGAGTTTATTTAATAAGTAAAAACCTAATAAAATAAACTAGTGGATTTGTGAAGGATCACACTAACTAAGATAAGTTTAAGATACCTCTCTTGTTGTTAGTGCTTTTGTAGAATAAGGGTGGGCTAAGAAGGCCTTGGTCGGCAAGATCACGACCTTGTCCTCATGAAAGGTTAGTGGTCCTACATGTATCAACCTATGGGGTTGTCCCCTAGTGAGAGGCATTCAGGATAAGCATAGATGGGGGTCGACACCTATTGAGAGGCAGCCAAGATAACCCATGATAGGGTTGTGTGATGACACTCTTCCTATAGTATCCCTTGTTATTCTATTGCTTTTGTGTGCCTCTAGAAGTAGTCATTTGATGTTGATGTTAATCATTTTTTCTAGTTACTCTTGTTGTTGAGTCTTGTTGTCTTTCCACTTGATTATTCTTTGTCATGGGTCTTTCTTGTCATCTCCTAGCATGGGGGGTGGGCCTTCGGGTCCACATGGTCAGGTGGAACGTGCTTTGCACCCCATTAGGTTCCCAAACGATGTTCATGAAGTGTAGAGATTGTGTCGATGCAGTTGATCTAGAGCTTCACCACAGTTCAGTTATACCATGTTCATTTCTTTATTACTCTTGTATTTCATGTATTATTCCCACTATGTGTCAGGAAGCACTATTGTACTTTTGTAAACCTGAAACGAAATAATTTCAAATTATCAATGTACATGTACATTATGAGGTTATCAATGTAATGTATGGATATTATTGACTATATCATGTGTTTCATATATGGATGTTTCTCATTGATGTACTGTAATGGGTGTATGATCATTGTTTACTTATCTTACATTATGGTTTGCAATGTAATATTGGGATTCGTTAATTATCATTATGGAATGGGAATTGTGTTTGGTAATGCAATCACATGTACCCCAAAGGACACAAGAGATGTTGTATATATGTATAATTGCATTACATGTGTTGTTTGTTAATTAGCCGATAGGCTATTATAGGTGAGAATTCCACCAGAAAAGTCTTACTGTCTGATGCCTAAAAATATTAGACTATTCCGGTGGAAAATCCTGATCAGAAGGACGCCAATAGCATGCAGTATCTCGTACAGTTTACATCATTGTCAAATTTTTGATTGGAGAACCATTGAATAAAAATGAATGAAACGTAGAAGTTAAGCAGAGACCAGGCGTACTACCAGCTGCACCGACCAATTCAAACGACGACTAACCAGGCGTACAAAGGACCTTTAGGTGAGAATTAAGTGAGAATTGTACTGAGCGACAGACGACTGATTAGCCAGGCGTACAAAGGACACCAAAAATCACTAAACAAATCTTTAGCTGGTGTCAAATTGATCTTGTCATGGAAAACATGGGAGAATAGGCACCTGTAAGTACAAACACTACAGATTTTGGATGGTGCATTGTGTCAGCAGGTATGGCTCGCATTGTTCCACACCATCTTTTGGGGTCCCCGTGCTTTCCCTACAATTTAAGCAGCTACCAAAACTTCATTGTAGGAAATAAATGTGATTAAAATTTATATGGCTCTCACCTGGATAGTTTTTGACTGTGTTTAGTTTAGCTTTGTGCTTCAGCGTATAAATGTTTAGCTTTGTAGATCTGTTTATAGACTCTTTATGAAGTCTTCGACCTGTGTTGCAAATCGTAGAGCTGGTGTGGTGAAATTATGCTCCTCATCAATTTTCACCTCAAATAAATCTAATATGTAAGTAAGAAAAGGCCACATGGTTATACTTTCTATTTTTCAATTGATCTTTAAACTGGATGTGCATGCATTTATCTAAGTAGTTGTTGGTCGTGCATTGATTTAGATTCTTGCCCACACTTGGCTTATGGCAGGGGGACGCGCCTAGTGATGGTTTTCTTCTTTTTGCATACCTGTCTACCAGGGCTTTACCATAGTTGCTAAGTTTACTCTTCTAGGGAGGTATTCGGTCAAACAAAACAGTCGTTCCTTTTAGGCTCCTGCATTTTTTGCATGCGAAGAGAGGAGAGGATACATTGGAAAGGATTGGAAGGAGAAAGGAAGGAGGTAACAGTCTAGCGAAGATCAGTAAGTTTACACAATAGGTAAGAGCTCTCCTTAGATTGCATTGGCTATTGATAGTTTCCTAAATTCTCCATCTATCTCTACTTCCATTTCGGTTGTTAGAAGATTTCGTGTCTTGCCAGAGCTTACACCTTTCCCACAGCTTCTGATAAAATCTTCCCTACCCTCTTGCCTGGTTGATGCCTTAACTTGTTCCAAGCCTTGATATTGGCGCAAGTAGTTAGGATGCTGGCTAAGGTGGGAATCGGGTCTTACTCCTACCATTGCATTTGCTTGACAGTATTTAAATCTCCTCCCACCAATCCATTTAGTGCATCTCCTGCGATCATTGCATCCCATGAGATCACATTTCCTTGAGGTAATTAGTCAAGTAGTCGCTTTCCTTGCCATGTTTTAGAGTGCTTCATCGAATGAAAGATTTTGAGAGCTCCCTTGTAAAATCCATTTTTTGCATATTCTGCATTCATCGCCTTCATTCCTTGGGCAACCTGTCACTGCTGCAGTGATTAGACGATGGAGGGTGTATAAATTTAAATAATGTCCCTAATGCCATTTGCAACCCGTCACAGCAGCAACATTTGAACATAGAAGACTGTAGAGGTAAAATAGCCTTCCTGTTTTCGTAGGGAACCTGTCACATATGTTGTACTTGGAAAGAGAATGTTGTAGAGGTTTAAATAATCTCTCTGATTTCATTGTCAACTTGTCTCAGCCACCGCACTTGAACATAATAAAACATTTTAAAAGTTTAAAATACCTTTCTAATTCCTTTGGCAACTTGTCTCATCTACAGCACTTGAAAATAGAATGTTGTAGAGGTTTAAATAATCTCTCTGATTCCATTAACAACCTGTTTCAGCCACAGCGCTCGAACATAATAGGAAGCTTAAAATTTTTATCTCCCTGATTCTCTTGGTAGTCCATCGTTGCTACAGTGTTTAGACTTTGGAGGGTGTATAAATTTAAATAACGCCCTTAATACCATTCGAAACCTATCTCAATTGAGGCATTTAGGCTCAGGAGAGTGTATAAGTCTAAACAACCTTCTCGGTGTGGCAGGCAAGCCGTCACATATGATGTACTTGAAAACAGAATGTTGTAGAGGTCTAAATAATCTCTTTGATTCCATAGTTTTCATGCCTTGTCTAAACACACATTTTTCATAATACTTTGGAAAATCGTAACCATTTTTTTGTAAGGCAACGGCAAAAAATTCTAAAATGAGGTAGTGAAGGAAAGAATAAAAGTTTGATGCTTAGTGGAGTAATAAAATCCTTTTCACGGGTGACAAATGAAAATTTTCACTAAATTTATGGTAAGACAAAAGATTCCATTTAAGGCCCCACATGGACCCCATGTGTGAAGCGATTGGAATGTTTGAACGATAAATTCAAAATTAGAAATAGAAACGCTTTGGCTATGACGTCTCATATCCCAAACCTAAACTGCACGAGTGAGCTGGCACAACCAAATTTCATTTAACTGAGAATGTTTGGGGTTTATTTATTTCCTCCCAGCGGCATATATATTTCACCATGGGTATATTTATTCATTGTCGGCATATAAATAGTTAGGGTTATTGAGTCTGCAGATAGCTATATTAATCAATTTTGAATTGTTATGTAGGCAATATTCAAAATTCTTTTCTGGGCTTATTCGTCATGTGCAGGCCGCATTAAGTGTTTCGCAGGGATTTCATGCAGATTTTCTTTTTGCTATGGTCATCCATCATACCAGCCTTTATTTTCTGTTGCCCATCCCACTGCCAAGGTTGCTCCACCCACAAGCACAGCTCCGTCACCACCACCCTTTCCAAGGGATTTTTTTTTGGTTTTTTAGCTATATTGCATCTGGTATTCTTTGTTCACCATTTTTGGGTCGAAAAGTCACTATCTTCTTTAATTTTATAACATTTAATCATTTTTCAGCTTCTTTAATATCTATATACCTACTCTGCCATCTGAATTTGAGTAAATGAGAAAATCAGTTATATTGATGATTACCAAATTCACTGCATGTTGTACCGCTTGACTTGGAAAATGAAGAAGGGCGCCCACAGATATGGATGAACACACATTCAATGATTAATGTATTGCTTAATATAAATTCACAAATGTAAATATGGTTGAACCATGTGAGCACAATTTTATTTTTATAAATTTATTTATTTTTAAAATAATTTTAATATGACTAAAAAAATTAAATTTATTTAATAGTAAAATAGCTTAAATTAATTACCTTCAAAATTAACGTCAAGTTTTTTTTAAATACAAGAGAATTACCTTTAAATTTGGTATCAAGTTTTTAAAAATACAAGAGAACTTATTTTATTATAGTAACTTTGAATGAAAGTTTTACTTATAAATAGAAATTGACTTACATTAAGTGTACTTATATGAAATATATTAAATTGATATTTTTATTTATAAAATTTAATTCTTTTAGTCATATTAAAACTATTTTAAAAATAAATAAATTTATAGAAATAAAGTTGTGCTCGCATGATTAAGCCAAATATACATTTGTGGATTTATGTTAAGAAACACATTAATCATTGAATGTGTGCTTATTGAAATCCTTTCAAAGGGAAACTAAACAAGTTAATTTTTAAATTAAATTATCACGGATTTTAAATTTTTTAATGTGAATCCTACTCTGTTGGGATAATGAGATTATATTCAATCCTTTGAACAAATTATTCTAACCCTAACCCTAATCATACTACTAATGCTATCCCAACCCTAATCCTCACCCTAACCATAATCGTGACCCTAACGCTCACCCTAACTCTAACCCTAACCCTAATAATTTTGTCTTCCATGTCACTGAGATTGCTACTAGCATATATATATTAATAATAATATATATATATATATAAATATCGAGAGATATCCTTCTTGAGGCATCTATTGCACTTTTATGTGAGTAATTGATTTAAAAAGAAAGTTAGGGCTCAATTAGGTTTATATAATAAATATTTGGGTTAGGGTTCTAGGATAAAGCTTGGGATTATTTTTTTCCATGCCCTTCAATATATTGCTAGGTTATATCCTGCTATCGGCATAACCATTGCACCTCATTGGGATGCAAGCGCTAGTGTTCATCTTATGTTATGTTTTACTTTTTAAAAAAATTGTCCTATTATTTGTTAATTTTAGTTGTCGTTTGGGGTTTGCTTGGCGGGGCATTATAGAACCCATATTGTTTTCAAAAAGAAAAGCTGACATTTGTGTTAAAACCATATTAAAGAATGGGAATGACACATATTTTTATGTATTGTGGGGCTTTATGTGCATGCACAACATAGATTTATGTATGAAGTAATATTTTAATAATCATGTTTTGAGCCATGTGTCCTAGGCATGTATTTGCCACTAAATGCATCATGATGGAAATTTGTGATTTTTGTGTTCAAGTCATAATTGCATGAGTAAAGGACTATTGCAATATTCATTAATATGACTTCACTCCTTTCTTATTTGATTTTCTAGATGCTAGTCACATAATTACGTAATGTGAAATTTCTTATATTATGAACTTTCTTTCGATTATTGATGCTTTTTTATCTTGCTTGTGTTGGCTAGAATTTTTATTTAATCTTGTCTAAACTAGCTTACTTATGATTTTTGAATTTCCTCTTTTATATAGCTCTTGTGGTTACATTTGATTTAGTGTTATAATTGAGTGAGTTTAATTTTCTTATTGTTCAAATTAAAATTATTTTCTTTGGATTCTATATTTTAAGGTGGCTAACCTAAGCTCTTTTGATTTTTAAAGTGTCGGTCTTTTGTTTTTATGTGATTCCTAATGAAGATTGATGGAGATGACCTTGGGTGAGTGTATATAAGAAATAAAATGCATGAAAACTTCTAAAGGTGGGGATAAGTGTAGGTTGTATGAGAAATCATGATCCAATTACCTTCCTAGTGATTATTGATGACTAGATCTCTTAGAAGTTCATCTCACAAAAAATAGAGGTAGTTCACTTGTTGAATTATATGGAGGGCCCCCCTCCCCAGGTACGTGTGTCCTCAAGACCATCATTTTATGTATTTCTCGATGTTGGTTGTTTGTTACTTGGTGAGATTGTGGCATACCCATGGTCTGATATGTGAGCCTTTTCTTTTTCTCCTTGTGATGTAGATGAATGAATGTATATGTTGTAATAAATTGTTTTCATTCAACATAGCTACATATGAGTTTTCAACACTATTAAACCAAGGTTAGAATGTGAAAATTCTTTTATCCATATGGAAATGATTTTTGATCATACAAATTTGATATATGTTAAAACTCTAACTAGTAAGTATTCTTTTCGAAAAGGTGGGTGGTTGGGTGGGCGGCCCTCAAAGTTGGCGGAGGGCATTGATAGGTTTGCTTAGGTGGCTCCAGGTTTGGACGTGGTGGTTTGGTGGAGGTATTTTAGTCGAGGTGTCCATACTTTTCACCTTGGCAGATTCTGAGGTTGGACTTTGCTTAGATGGATGAGCAGGTGTCATTGTTTAAAAATGCTAGCACATCTAGGAATGAAGTGTGATATGTGGTGGTTTGTTAGTACACACGCTATAGTTGATATGACTTTTTATTGATTTCTCTAAATGGCTTTTGTGGGGAAGGATGACTTCCCTTGTGTGAAGAGATTTTCATTTATTTTTTCTAAAGTGCAGCATTGATTAATGATTTCTAGTCTGGCGTGAGCTTTCATTAAATGTTGTGGTGTCCAGTGAGGAGACTTCAATGTGAAACTTGGTTGGTCTTGTCTGGTTTAATAGGGTAGATTTCGACATCTGTGATGGCAGGGCATTCAAGGTATATAATAGAGGTTTTGGTGGATGGTCTAGAGTGCTTTGGACCAGACACGTCAATTTCACTGGGAGCTAAAACACGCCAAACGTATTTTTGAGAGGTGTCAGACTAGCATCTCAAAAGGAATATGAATAATATAGATTCCTTGCTGGTGGTGGTGGTGAAGATTGTTATCGGGCTCAGTCATTTGTGCAAGAGTGAGTTTGGCAGGGATGACATGAGCATCACCTCACAGTTTTTGGCATCTCTTCTGGATAGTCAGGTGCCGAAGGCGGAGGTGAGAATTTTTTTGGAGAATGTTTTCAAACGTGATTTGTTGGTGGGTATAATGCCTCGCCGAGAACCCTAGAGGACTAAAATTATATTACAAAAAAATAGATAATTTTTTTTTAAAGTGCATTGTTGCACAAAGAAATTGAACATAACTTTATCTTTTACTCTAAGTTCCCTAGGGTGCACGACTGCATCACTTATTTCCATACATAAATTTCAAATCCAAATAACTTATTAATCAATGGACACTAATCATCCTTAAACATGTCATCATCACATTACATGCAAACAAGAATCATGTAAACACATCCATCATTATATTAAAGATTAGTTGGTCTATTTCATTTCATTTGACAATTACACTGTCACTAATTACAAACTTTCTTACATACAAAAGATACATAGATACAGTTAACATATGCTTTTGCACTATGATACTTCATCATATCAAGTGAGGAATGCCTTGCAATGATACAAGATACAAAATTAAGTTACAATACATTACAAGTATGAAGATCAACTTGCCAGGAATAGATACAATGTTGTACCCAATACTGAATCGCCACACCATGAACATAAAGGGAACCCAATGGAGATAATACATGTTCCACCCTACCGTATGAATCTGGAGATTCACCCCCCGTGCCAGGAGGCAACAACGGGTCCCACTATCACTGACAGACAAGGACAACGGACTCACAAGGCTAACAAAACAACAATAAACAAGAACATACATCATTAATCAATAAAACACTACTTCCAGAGGCATAACAAAGCAAGGAGAGATGACATCACAAGGATACTCAGTTGTTGTAGGAGGATTGTCACTACATAATTTTCTATGGGTTACCTTGGCATAACCTTCCTAGGCTACCAAACTCCCATCTTGGGTTAACTTGGCTGCCTCTACTGGTCGTTGGACCCCCATACAAACTATGCTTCTGTCTCACCTCAAGCCTAAACAAGTGCTTGAGTCATGAGAGAGGGAGTCATTATCTTTTTTATTGTGAAAGCTACCCTTTCCCCGTAATTATTTTATTAGATTATCACTTGTTTAAACCCTCAGTGAGTTACCCTAGCACTCCTTTGTGTGTTGGACCCCCACTAGGAGCCACTCCCCTACCAACAACTAGATCCATTAAAAGCAAGAACATAGGCACTTGCACCATACAAACACAGACCAAAACGCATAGCAGGGCATTAACCTTCCCACACACAAGTTTCAACACAACCACAAATGAACATATAGTGTAGGGCTAACAACTATTATAAGTCAACTGTCACACCACAAACATCTCAAGGTAATCAAGAAATTCCATATAGACAATGTCTCTCACTAGCCTTAGGAAGGTTTCCAACACCAAAACACAACAATGTCAAATTTATAATACCAAGAATCATCCCTTGGTCATAACCCAAGACATTACCCTGATGACCGAATAACAAGTATTCATGCAAGGCATCGACTCAAGAACAAGGAAAAGTCAGCACTCATAACAAGAAACATTATAACGCTTTATTGTCCAACTTACAATTATTTCCTGTGGTGTAAATATTATTGTATAAAGAATTTTGTTTATTTATCAACTTAATTTAATATGGGAATTGTCTAAGTTCTAAGTAACCTCGCTCATGCCATTACCAACTAAGTGAAAGGACATACTTATAAATGTATGTCAATATATATAAGTGTGTATACAAATATATATAAATAAAATAAAATAGCTAAGAAGTTTCCAGGGATGGTTGTATTCCACAGTCACATTACATATCCATTGAGAGCTCGTACTTACATTTGCATGACCATGCAGGCGTTAAATCACTAAGAAAGAGTTTATCACAACAAAAGGCGTATGCATTATTATGTTTTAAATAACAAATACAAGTAGAATACTCTCAGACCACGCCACTCTACTCGCGCATCCCTCAAGTTTCAAACTTCAAGTTAAATACCAGATACACAAAATCACAGCATCCGCATACTATCAAAATTCGGGGTTCATAAGCAATAACTAACTATGCGTTGAACACAATCAGTTGTCAAACAAATTTTAATGACTAATTAGCTATTGAGTAATCTACAATTGCATTGATGATACAATCAGTCGATATCTGAAGAAATCGATGTCAAAGATAAATATAAGGCAACTACATCAGATGTTAAGAATTACAGCTATCTGTTTCTTCCCATTAACAACAGTTTATATTAGAGTCTTCTACAATAGCTAAGCGTGTGGAAATCAACCGTGGCAATAGAAGGTATCGACGCCATAGACTTATGCACTAATAGCAAATCTCCCATAAATGTGAATTAACAAGGAATAAGACTTCAGATTTCAAACTTTCCGATTATACAACTGTTGTATATAGTCGCAGTTGAGCAAAAGATAAGGAGATTTTAATAAAGTTCAAGATTTCAATTTAGGAAATGGAGGAGACTGGAGAGACATAGAGTGCCTTATAAATAATACATTCGACAATGTTGTCTTGGCAGCTATGCCAGGTTGTCTTTGTAATCAGGGAGATTATTCAACCTCAACAATATTCTATTTTCAAACGCTCAAACAGTGTTAGACTGACAAAGACATATAAGGAATTATTTAAACCTCTACAACATCTAATTTTCGAGTGCTACAGATGTGACAAGATATCAAAGAATCGGAAGGATATTTAAATCCATACGTCCTACCACGTTCAATTACTACCGCTGTGACGGATTGTGAAAGGATTCAGAGGCTTATTTATACATCCACTCCCTTCTAAGTTCAAGTGTAGCAGCTGTGAGAGGATTCCGAATGTAACAGGGAGATTTACTGAATTTGTTTACTAATTACAGCCCCAAGACATCGGCTTTTATGATTCATATCATGCATTTTTATAAGTTTAATATGATCTGGAGTTCATTCACTCATAACCAGAACTTAGTTTAAGCAAATCAGGCCGACAACTCTCCTAAACCCCATTTAGCAGGAGATACAAAAATTTAATAGGTTGAAATCCATGACGTTCGCCGACTGATAAAAAAAATTTTTGGAAACGGCTTCCTCAACATTGTAAGCTCAGAGAAATATAGGTGTATTACTATGTATGAATGAATCAAACATCATACGCTGGCAGTATGTCGCTGCCAGGAAGGAAAATAACAAAACTCCTAAAATCAAAATGTCTAAAAACAGGCGGCAACCTGATCATTGGTGGAATGTCTACATAAACGAGAAATTCCGCTTGCAACAGGAGAAATCTAGAAATAACAAGGAAAAATCTAAAGACTCGGAAGGTGGAAAAAAAAAACTAAAGAACTTAATCTACCGGCACAAACCCAACTAACAGACAGTCTCAAAGCGTTGAATATATTGGTGGAATGTCTACATAAACGAGAAATTCCGCTTGCAACAGGAGAAATCTAGAAATAACAAGGAAAAATCTAAAGACTCAGAAGGTGGAAAAAAAAAAACTAAAGAACTTAATCTACCGGCACAAACCCAATTAACAGACAGTCTCAAAGCGTTGAATTTATATATATATATAATGCCAAAAGCCCGTATCTCAGTATTATGTGGGTGAAAGCCCCAAGTTACAGGAAATATATATATATATATATATATATGTGTGTGTGTAATAAGTCTAATACAGAATTTTCAGAACAGAACGGTGGTAAAGAAAAAGATTTGACATGATTCAATAAAGATTGAAACAGAGGAAAAGGCCTGAAGAATACGTATTCAAATTTCCCCAAAACCTCCTTTAATAACTGCTCTTTCGTACATGAAATTTCTCCGAAATTTAACGCCGTAGAAGAAAGCAAGAAGGACAATCATCACAAGTAAGAGAATTCAAACCTCAATCAGCTGTCAAGGGATAAGTTAACAAACCACAGCCTCTAGGATAATGATTGGAAAACACTGTCACAGGTGGAGAGTAAGCTATTTCTGGAAAAATTGATTTGTTTCCAGCAATTATAACATTCTTTGTTTTTTCTTTTTCTTGAATCTAATACATTATTTGCATGTAAGTCTTCATTTCGATAGTGCTCTGGATTAAATTTGCATTTAAGGACAAGAGAGAGAGACTTTCAAAAGAACCTGGACTGTTTCGTTCTATAAGTTGAAAATGGTAGCCGGATTCAATCACAAGACGCAGCTCCAGAATTTCTTCCAAGGCCTCAATCTATAGCTTAATAACTCCAATTTCCACTGCCTCTAGAAAAGTTTCAGAAACAGAGCAAGCTTTTTTAACAAAATCGTCCGAACCGGCAAAGCCTCTCCAATTCGTTTTCCCCCCGAGAGAATAAAGGACAAAATCCCCCTGCGAAGTTAACTCCACTTCTTTTAATTAATATCTTCCGTAACTGTTTTCCTTTCCCACCATTTCCATTTCTTTCCTTTTTAACTTTCATTTTATATTAATTTTCCTTCATGAAGTTTATTTACACAAACATAATAATAAATAAATATATATATACATTTATATAAATATATATGTATTATTATAACTAACTATTTGAACAATGAATCTTAATTTATCAATGTTATAAACCATATTTGTGTTAATTTTAATTCTTAAATTTTGACAACTTACATTTAATGGAATTATTAGTAGGACACAAGTCACATACAACAATACTTGTAAGGACAAAACATGGAGGGGCATCACAGTGGGGGTGGATGATGTGTTGAGATTGGTGGTTGAGGGGAAGGGGATTCTGCATCCTGGTGATTGGGTATCGGTGAAAAATTTGGATGATGCTGTCAAAATCTACCCCTTTCTTCTTGATTTGAAGGGGTCGAGACTTCTGAAGTATCATATGGTTGTCGTGGTGGCCATGGACTATATGAAGAAATTTTTCAGCCTCAAGCCAGTGCAGAACATCAAGTGGATTACAGATTTCAAGCAATTTGCAGAACTTAATGGTTTTATGTGATAGGTGGGTTTAGGGTTGTATCAAGTCTTTATCAAGTTTTTTGGTGTTTAGTTTTTGTTATGCAAGGGTCTTTAGCTCTCTTGTATGGAGGTGGGTGGCATTTAATGTGAAGGTTGGTGGTGGTAGCAGGGTTGTGGGTAGTAGTTTGTTTTTCATCTTCACTAGTTTGTTAGTTTGGGTTATGTTATATAGATGGGAGTTTGGGGCATTTTGGTTACAGGGGCAGCGTTTTCTGGCTCTAGTTGATGTAGTTATTTTCTTTTATTATTAATAAATATAATGACTTATGGATAAAAAAAAAGTATGCTTTTGGAAAAGAATTTATTATTTTATAACACGAGATGTTTAGGTTTTAAATCATATCATGTAGTTGATTGTATGCATTATTGTCTATCATTTGAGTGGTGTGTTTTGGCTTCCTTGATTTTTGTGTGAGTAAGTTTTAGTTGTGGTTGTGATCATCGTTTCTTTTATCACTTCCAAGAGTAAGTCAACCCCTATGGGGAGAGCTTGTAGTGCTGACCTAATCCTTTTCTTGTGATAATTATATTCAATATTTATTTATGTATTATAAGATATTGATTGATGATCATATTGAAAATCCTATATTTAATTTATGCATTATTGTACCCCATTGGGTGTGTTTGTATTTCTTTAGCTATTATATATTTAGTAGGCACATTTGATGTTTTGCTTTAGGATGCAGGAAAAGGGTATTTATCCATCTAATTTAGGAAGTCTAAGTTATTCAATCATGCTAGTTGTTTTAGATATATGGCATTGGGCCTCATTTATTTATTTCCCCTATCATAAACGAATCAAGTAAGAGGTATATCATGTGTGACCCTATATAAACCTAGATATAAATGAAAGGTAATTCTACAATTTGTTTGTGTTGCGGGTTTACCCTAATTGTTTGTATTAATTTAATGGTTTATTTTTTATATTGTTTTGTCAATGCATTTAATGAATTGATTTGTGCATTTTGATTTGATTAAATTCTTTGTTAGATTTGAAAAAAAATGAAATATCATCAAGTTAATTGTTCGAGAAAATTATAATTTTATTATGTGCAATTCATATTTAAATTGAAATTATTTAATTAGAATATTCATAATGGATTGAAATAATTTAATTAGTTCAGTTTAAATTACAAAAGGAATGATTTGAACATTTTAGTTCTCATCAATTGCTTTTTGGAAAAAGGGGGTTTAATTTGGAAATAAAATAAAAATTATAAAAGTTTAAATTAATGAAAAAGGCCATAAAGAAAAGAACTTATTTTTTTTCTCATTCTTATGATTTTGTGAAAATGGCTCTCAAACCCTCTCTCTTTGAAATTCTAAATTTGTGAAGCAAGAAATTGGAAAAGAAAAGAAGGGGAAAAATAGTATAATATGAATTATGAATGTTATGTAAATCCTTAAATGTGGTTAAAATTTCTCTTTGATTTTTTTCCTAAATGGGTTTTTTTTAAAAATAATTAAAATATTTAAATTGTTTGGAAAATGTTTGAAATCATATTAAAATATTTGTCTTTGAAAAAGAAAATGATTTAAGTAATTTTGATATAACAAAAACTATATTTTGTGAACATTGAAATTAGAGGAAAAAGAAATAAAAATAAGAAATTTTAAAATAAAATTTGAAGTGAAAACTGATAAAATAGAAAGACTTGTTTTCCATTTCATTGTAAGACCCTCCATTCATATGGAAAATTTAACTCCTCCTTGTGTTATATATTAATATATTTATGATATATTTTTATAATATAAGATAGTGCCAATAGTTAACATATCATTTTAAGTTTTAAATAATAATTAGAATGTTATCCATTTGGTGTGTGTTGCTCTAATCAGGTCAAGTTTTCAATCCAATACATCTAAGGATCACTTTGTATTTTTAAAAAAGTAATCTTGTTAAAAGAAAACTATAAATGAATGAAAATTGATCAAGTTGTGACTGAGCTTAATGGAATAAGGTGATTTATAACTATTTTCTCTTATGATGAGAGTGATTAAATTTATGATGTACTAATTTTGGTGGTTGAGTGTGATCCAAGTATAGTCTTGATGGAATCAAGAAGGTGGAAAACAAGCTTCATTTATTTGTTAGGTTTTGACTAATGATGGATGCAAAATAAGAGGTATGGATTCACTTGATCCTGCCTCACCCAATTTTTATGGTTGTAATATTGACTTTTGTGTAATTGATTTATGTGTATATGATATACATTAGAATCTTGCCTTCTTATTTATTGTTTATATATATATTATATATTTAATGCATTATAAAATATTGTTAGTAGTTTTGAATAAATTAAATTTACCATTTGACATTGATAATGATTCAATAGAAAATAAAAGAAGAAAATTTAGTTATTGACTAGAATTAGCATAATATTCAATATTAAATAGTGTAAATTATTGATTAAGAAAAGTATCAAATTGATAAGTATAAAGTGTTGCTTAAAATATTATTACTGATTTTGTATTTTATAAAAGATAGAGTATTTGAACAATGACAAAACTTTTGTTATAAACATAGTTCAAATAAATAAAAAAGGCTTTCAAAAGAGGCATGTAAGATCGATGACACAAATTTAAAGATCTTCATTTTATTCCAGTTGGCATAAAATCTGTTGTTTCCATTTTAGAAATTTAAGTTTGCTTTGTTTTTTTTATTAAAGCTTCCTAAATCTTTACTGCATGCTAATGCATGTAAAGTGTATTGTTTTATTAGCTTTTTCTATTTCTAAAGTTATTTTCTCTTTAATGGAGGTTGCGAAATCCATAAGGTGATTATTCTGTTTAAACATGAGATATGCACGCTGTTGGGGAGTTTTTAGTTTTCATTTTTGAAATACATGATATTTAGTAAGTGGTCCCATGGGGGGGTTTGGGCTTCTATTTTCATGGAGCAGGAGGTCCCATGGAAAAAAAAAATTGTGCTACGGGATTAATTGGAATTTTTTCCAAAAAAAAATAGGAGCCCCTATAGTATAGGAATGCATCTTTCAGCTGGTGAAATTAGGGTGAGGCTAGAAATTGCCCCTACAACTTAGGAATTTTTTAGTAAGTTTTTCTACTAGTTGTCTATCACTTAGAATTTTAAATTCCTAAAAAAACCAAAAAATGAGAGAATTTTTATTTATTTATTAATTTTTATCAAAATACTCCAGTTTGTTCCTTAAATTTTGGAGCTCAAGCTTTTAGGATAAATTGCAAAACTGAATTCATGGGACCACTAGCTTTAAAATATTTCTAAAAACTCTCAGTAGCACCCACTGAATTTTTTTAGGAAGCCCACCTCCATGGGACCGTACCCTTAGATTTTGGTTTGCTACAATTTTTGTGGTACTGATAAGAGTTATGAATATTTATTTGCTATTTGCTACCATCTTTATTAAACTCAATCAATTTAGAAATAAAGCTTCTTGAAATATACACGAATTGAATTATTGGCCAGTTTGAGGGGGACTAAAAAACAAGGAACATTTGCTCATTAAATTTGGTATTCCATTGCTTTCCTTAAATCTACTAATCCATTGACGAGCATAAATGGAGTGTAAGGGGCGGTGTGGGAAACTGAGCACTACACCATAATCATTATCTTAGCAACCTTCAAAACTTGAATCAAAGGAGTATTATGTGGCTGGGTAGTTCGTTGCTTCAAGGGAATGTGGAATTTCTTTTTGAAAACAAAGAGATAGTGGAGGTAGGTTGATTTGGGGTGACTTGCTTCTTTTCACATCTCCAAATTTCATATCTTTGTCAAGGTTTAGCACAACATGTAAGTAATAGTGATCATCAATTCTCTCAAAGATATATAAGCATATTGTTATTGTGGTGTTTAGATTATATACTAAACTTTTACACTTATGGAATCACAATAATCATCCTTATATTTTATACATTTAAATAGACACCTAGAGAATATGGATATTAGACAAAGAGCTAAATGATGGAATTTCTCAACAAGAGTAAATCTTGAACCTTAAATTTTCATAGATAAATTAGTTTAGTATGTTGCTCTCTTTGTTTCAGAAAATAATGAAAATTTTATATATATTATTTTAAAGGTAAAATGTGTGCAAGAATTTTGTGATGAGTATAAAAGGCAAGTGGGTTTATATCAGGTCAAGTAAAATTGCTAGTAAAGGTGTCTCTTTATTAAACATAAAGACTATATGTTTGGACCTTCTTTTTTTTTTATATATAGCAGTAATACCCTATTTTCTGGAAGTTCTATTATTTATTTAATTCATTTTAGCTATTTCAAAATTGCAAAACCATCTTCTTCATTCACGGTGGTCTTTGGTGTCAATTTTTTTATAATTGTATTCAGGTTTGAATTATTTTGAAAGCCATCATGGCATAGTATTTTTAATATTTTATTACATTCCATCATGTATATGTTGCACTTTTTGCCCTATTAATTTATGTAGAAAGATGTTTTCTTTAAGAAAAGAGCATCTAGAATACCAAAATGTTTCTTTCTTTGAGAGATTCTATATCCTTGAGTTATTATGTGAATTCTTTCTTCTTCTTTTTCTTGTGGTTCAATACTCATCAAGTTATGATGAAATAAGGGAGATTACTGTTGTTTAGACATCCACATTTTTCAAGCATGGTTTTGTTCATGTTCATCCTAAACATTAAACATGGAAATCATAGCTCATAAACACAAAATTTTCTATTAACATTATTCACATTAATATATGTAATCTCAAGAGATAGTTTAGTTAAAATTGTAGGTAATAATAAAAATCACAATTGATGTTGCTAGTATGGTTGAAATAGTTTTTCAAAGATTACATTAAATCTTCCAATATATATGTACGTAATTTTGTTTTCTTAGTTTTGATTGAAAGAAATCAATATATATCTATTAGTATTCTATGCTCCATATCCTCCTATTAAACTTTTGTGTATAGTTTAATTGGTATATGAGTAATAAAATTGTGTATATTGAAATGAATTAAGTTTATTTTATTGTTAATTGTTGTTTTGTGTAAAATAGTGATCCAAGTTGCAAAAAAAACTACTCACACATATTTGAGATTTATGCTAAACGATTTCTGGATTTTAATCTTTGGTCTTTCCCATTTCCATATCATATTAAAGTTTAAAATTTGGTTTCAGATTATGAAAGTTATTGTTGTTTTAGTATCATCTATTTTGTTGTGATTAACAAGATGAAAGTTTTTTTTTAGGATCAATTTATTATCAATTTTTCTTTCTTAATTAGATCTGCTTGTTGTGTGTTTTCGAGTATTGTTTATGATTTGGACATAATCAGTGAACATTTCCTATACTAATATTCTCAATGAAATTAACTAAAGAGTTGGTGTAACTATTCCTTGTTAAGCTTTTCTTTAGAAAACCATATAATTTTCTGTAAGTGATGATATTTTGTGTGAACTCATTGGTATAATATCTTCTGTAAGAATAGGTCAATTGTACTTGTATGGGATAATAATAGTGTTTTCTATATCATCCTTTGTTTCTGAAACTATTGGGAGGTCATATGGGTGTACCAATGATAATATTTTGTTTACCCTCATTGTAGTATCTTGTGATCTCATCCTTGATGATATACATTACTATCAACCAAACCAATATTGGTTCAAGTCCTTCATTTACTAATCTACGTGTTTAATAAAATATTGTGAGATCAGTGGTGAGTTGAACCTTTATGATAATATCGTTATTGACCAACCCAATTTTTATGAAAGTACAAGTGTTGAACTACGACTCCTCTACGAATTGCATACATAGGAAAGGCCATCAAAGATGAGCCCCCAAGGAATTAGGTCTAGCCCTCAAGTTCCCCTGTTCTTTCTTGAAAGCATACATATTGTGAGTTGGTCTTGTGTTGTGATTGAAAATTTGAAGTCTTTGTTATGTAGTTTAGATGAGTTTGTGGTTGAAATATTTGGGCATTACATTTCATATCAGAGCATGGTTGCAGGATTGGGATCTCTAGTTAGTGTTTCCCGTGTGGTGTTGGTTGAGTGAATTTCTATTTTGTGCTTTTCTCCTTGTTGTGAATGATCATCGATGATCTAATGAGATCTAGAGTTTGGTTATCTAATTCCTTGCTAAGTGTGTTTATAGAAATAATAAAACAAAAAGAATGGTTATGATAGATTTCATTAAGTATTATGAATGATGCATTTGATTATGAAGGAGATGATTTTTGTGTTCATATACTTGATGTGGAAAAGGGTAGTGAAGTGATAATGATTCCTTTAGTACAACCTCATGACCATGTGCCTTAAGTATGATTATGTATTGAGTTCTTTCTCTACTTTCTTTGAAGTGGTTTAGAAATGCAATTCTCTTCCTTGTGGATGGATAAATTAAGTATTTTTCTAATACTATAGTGTGTCTTGCATGTTTTGTGGAAACCTTGTCTCGTAGATATGTAAGAAGGATTTTTTATTAGGATAAATCTTTAGGTGAAAGACTTAGATCTGAAATTGTTGTATTACTAATAGAAAACCATATAAATTTTAACTATTTAGAGACACAAATATTAAATGTGTGAATAAGTGAATTTTGAATGAAAATAATGATGTGTTTGTGGTGCTAACAAACTAGAGTATGTTTTTCTTCGAATGTATTGAACATTGAGTAGACTTGATTGAGAAAATCTTTTGATGAATGACCTTAGTTAGAAAGATTCATTGTTAAGGAATTTGAATCACGCTATCTTGTTTGAAATCAATGAGATGTTGATTTAATAGTCAATCTATTATGTATGTGTGTGTGTGTGTGTGTTATGATACACCATCATGTGAATGAGAATGTAACCCATGGATCTCACATGGTTAGTATATTTACCTTTGTGTATCATTGAGATAAATTTGGAAAGTGTGGTGACGCTTGTAATTTTACATCTATGAGTAGATTTTATATTTATTGGAAAGAGTAACTTTGGAGGATGGTTCCTAAAAGGGTTATGGAAGTATGGTTAAATGTGTGTAAGGCAATCGTCTTGTTGCTTAAGAAGATGAAAATTAGAAGCAAATTTAGTTTGTATTCTATGTGGATGTGAATACCTCATAATGGTGTTTATGTTGTGTATTGTGACAAGTTTTGTGGATAGACCAAGTTGTAAGAATATGTGTGATTAGTGCATGTTTGGCTCATATCTAATGAAGTGATAAAATCTATGATATTGATATAATGTGATCTTCCCTTTGTGTAAGTCTTGTTTTTGTGTTAAATGTGTACCCCTAGTGTATGGGTCCCCTATGGGATTGAGAGCCTACTAGTGTAATTAAGGGTTGAGAGATAGAGAACCTCCATCGAAATCTTAGGATTTTGACTAGATGTTAACTTCCATAAGTCTCCCCCAAACTCTTGGATTACGTTAGTTGATTCATTGTGCAAGCCTTATTCCTTGATGCTTACCTATGGATTGAGGATAGACCTAAGTGTACCATTGGAGTTATATCATTAATGGTTTAGTTATTATATGAGCTCTATGTGGTTTGAGACCACTGTGGTTAGAGACCACCATTTTTCAGCATGCTATTATATTTTTTGGTTTGAGACCACCATTCCCCTCCTCCCCATTAGGTGAATTATTTAAACTCACATAGGGATTATGATGTGAAATTTGTGCAATTGTTGAACACATTTTATTCATTTATTATTATTGAGACTTTTTATTTGATTGATTAAACCAACAGTTTTGAAATTCTTAAAGTTATTTGATTGATTGAATTCTTAAATTTTCCTTTTCACCTCAAGGACTTATTAAGTTTTATTTGGTTATGTGTATGATCATGATGAGCCAAAAAGTGGCGATATGTAAGTGATATGATGGCCCATGTGGTTGACGACTTTTTTTGTTTTCCCAAAATTGATGAAACAAAAAGGGTTTTTAAACGAGATTATCATCTTTCCACCAATATAAATTATGCTTTACTTTGAATTTAATAAATAATTATTATTCATTTTCTATTTGAATTATGACTAAATTCCTGATTGATATGTTGATTGAAAAGCATCTATAACTTTCAAATGGTATCACATTTTATGCTTCGCGTACTATAGGATTAAAAAATAATTAAATTTCATGAAGTTTTGACCAAGTTAAGGTGGCCAGACATACGAGTTTTAATATTTTTTAAAAGTTGTAATAAAAAATTCATAATTAATTATTTACTTGGAAAAAATTACAAAAATATGCATCACATTGGGACATGAGTCCTCTACTTATATCTAAAATATTATAAAAAAATGTTATCATTTTATTGTGCTTAGGATGGTCAAACAAACACATACATCTTATTTTTTTCCTGAAATTTAAGAACTACTGCATTGAAATTTCAAATGTTCACCAAATAGATTTTTCTTTTTTTAAAAATAAACCTAGTAGTTTAGAAACTACATTCAATTTGCTATAGATTTTATTCTTACATATTTTTCAAAAATATAGATAAATTAGTCAAATTTTTACGTCAAGTTGCCTTATTCTTATTTTTCTAAATTTTTTGCCTTTTAAGGGACTTTTTTCCATGATGATCCCCCACATACCCATTTTACTTTAATTTTTTTTTTTTTGAAATTAAGATTTGGAGGTTGTAATGTAGCTACGATTGACTTTTATCTTTGAATTTATGATTCTCCCCCTTTTATGGGACATTTATTGAAATTTTTGGTTTGATCTTACGTTACTTGGTTTGAGGCTTTAATTGTTAATTGCAAACTGCTGGAATGTGTAGTAATATAACTATGTGTAATTGTCATTCTCATGAGGGGATCCCTAACAGGTTGTATGGGGGGAGTAGATGGCCTGGGGAATTATTGTTAAAGGGGCTAATGAGACCAATATGGGACAGTTATAAACCATTTCCCCTTGATCTATCTAAGTTTTATGTGGCACTATGATACTATGCATTTTAAGAGGAGAATTTTGTACATTGGTCATCCTCATCCTCAACCCATTTTGTGTGAGTTCACAATGTGTTTATTGTGGACTTAATGGAGTATAACAAATATGTGAGTATGGAGATTTACTGTTGAGCATTGAAATATGTATGAGTACATTGAGATATGTCATGGAAAACTAAAAAAAACAAAAACCTGATAAATGAGGATTGAGATACGTTGTTAAGAAGTCAGAATTTTGTGATGCATATGATGTAATGCAATATATAAATTAATTAATTTGTTGTTGATGCAAAACACATCAATAGAAATAAAAATGAGAAGTTTTCTAGTATGCATTAAGTGAATTTGAACCAATATAGTTGGCTATATATTTTGTTTCTTGGAACAAATATGTTTAATGACAAAAGTGTTAGCATGATTTTTATTTATACTTGTTTCTATAATTTTACTATATGACATTGTGTGGGAATTCATTCCCAAACCTTAGCAAACATCTAGGAGGAAGTTCAAACTAAGGGGAAGGGAATGTAAGACCCTCCATTCATATGACAATTTTAACTACTCCTTGTGTTATAGCTTAATATATTTATGATATCTTTTTATAATATAAGATATTGCCAATAGTTAATGTATCATTTTAAGTTTTAAATAATAATTAGAATGTTATCCATTTGGTGTGCATTTCTCTAATCAGGTTAAGTTTTCAATGCAATACATCTAAGAATCACTTCGTATTTTTGAAAAAGTCATCTTGTTAAAAGAAAATTATAAATGAATGAAAAATGATCAAGTTGTGACTGAGCTTAATGGATTAAGGTGATTTATAACTATTTCTTCTTATGATGAGAATGATTAAATTTATGATGTACTAATTTTGGTGGTTGAGTGTGATCCAAGTATAGTCTTGATGGAATCGAGAAGGAGGAAAACAAGCTTCAGTTATTTATTAGGTTTTAACTAATGATGGATGCAAAATAAGAGGTATGGATTCACTTGATCCTACCTCACCCAAATTTTATGGTTATAATATTGAATTTTGTGTAATTGATTTATGTGTATATGATATACATTAGAATCTTGCCTTATTATTTATTGTTTATATATATATTCTATATTTAATGCATTATCGAATATTGTTAGTAGTTTTGAATAAATTGAATTTAGCATTTGAAATTGATAATAATTCAATAGATGTATGGTTAAATGTGTGTAAGGAAATCATCTTTTTGCTTAAGAAGATGAAAATCAGAAGCAAATTTAGTTTGTATTCTATGTGGATGGGAATACCTTGTAATGGTGTTTATGTTGTGTATTGTGAATAAACAACTAAAAATGAAACAAATTTTTTTTTTTAAACATAAAGAATAAACATTAAGTTTAATAATGCAATTAACATAGCTAATGATTACACATTAAACACGTAAGTCCCTTGGGGTACACGAGGTGACATTACCTAAACTATCTCATAACAAATTTAACAGATGTAACATTAAATTTCCAATAACATAATCCATTCATTCACATATCTTCATTTAAACATTCATTAATAACAATGTGATAAGAATAATCCATATAAAACCATATATTCAAACTACAATAAATTAAACATGGAAATATAAAGTACACATTTCCACATATACAACATAACATAAAAGTATTTACAAATTGTAGTTCTAGAATGATTTACATTGTGTAATAATACATTGCGTAAGTCTGCTAGTACATCTCAATGAACACATATACAAAATTACATCATAATTCTTCCCAACGCATGTGGGAATGATACATTAATGCATAAAATACATCTAGAGTACAAATATACATCTGGTAACATATGAACCCTGGATCAACCGCACCTGCAATCTCTACACTGAATGGTACAACTGCATCACAGGGGATCCAACAAGGTGTGTAGCACATTCCACCCAACCACCCCCGTGCTAGGAGTAAATGAGGAAGGATCCCTGACCAAGCACATCCAAACAAAAGACACAAGACTAGACTCTAGACATGAAAAGCAAGAGAACAACACAGAAACATAGTATCAAAAGACCACTCCCAAAACATAACAACAATAAATCACCAAAACATATCAATCGACCACTTCCAGAGGTTAGCAAACAAAAAAACTCAAGGGAATGCTAGAGGAGAGTGTCATCACACAGTCCTACATGGGTTATCTTGACTTCCTTTCTCTAGGCGCCGTCCCCATCTATGGTTATCCTGACAGCCTCTCTAGGCGTCGGCCCCATAGGTGACTCATGCAGAACCGTTAACCTCTCATGGAGACGAGACAATGATCTTGCCAAACACAGCCTTCTCAGCCCACCTTTAGTCTCTAAAAGGCCTAACAGGTGGATGAGGCATCCATAATTATCTTGTTCATGTTTTACTACCAACCCCCTAATTAATTAATTAATTAGGTTATCACTTCTTACTCTAACTCTAACTTGGGTTATCTTGACAGCCCCTTTGTGCATCGACGCCCACGTAGAGCCACTCTCCTTAGAAACCCAAAATATAAAATCCAAAACCAAGGAGTTGTACCAACAAGAACACTGAACCATAAAATAGAACAACCACGAGGAAAAACCATCTCCCCAAAACTCATATGAATATACACCCATAAAACGGTACAACCCCAAATGTAAACTCAAGATAACAACTATAGTCTAAAATAGGGACAAATATCAAATTAAAAGATCATAAATACACATCATTTCCCCATGCCTCTAGAAGTCCCTAACAAACAACTTAAGCTTCTATAGATGGATAAACTAACTTAAGGGTTTTCCACATGACCATAACCCAATTAAGAGAAACAATAGTTAGCTCGATGACAATACAAGAGATAAACAATTTACACAACTTACGATTTCATTATGAACACAGGTTTTCTACAACTCCACAAATACATTTTTAAAATAATTTATTGCATGATTTCAACCATGGAAATAACAAAGTCAGTTTACCCAATTTATTTAATTTAACAAAAAATTACTCAATTTGATTTAATAAATTATTCATTTTCAATTTTTCCAATACATACACATGTATACATATACATATGCATACATACATACATACATACATATATATATATATAGTATACATATACATATATATACATATATATATACATACATACATACATACATACATACATACATACATACATACATACATACATATATGTAGATATATATAATAAATATATATTAGTATAAACCAATTTAAATAAAAACAAAATTTATAAATCATAATCTATATTTTAAAAAATGAAAATTTTGATTAATTTTTTTTAAAACAAACAATGTTGGGGAAGGTTGCAAACCTCCCCATATGGGGAGGCCACAACCATGAGATGGGTTGTGTGGAGGTCTCCCATGCCCACGACACCATAGAGGGGGCGGGGTTGGGGTACGACATCGCCGCTTCTTCCCCAATCCCATTAAATCTTAAATAATTTTAATTTTTTTAATTAAATTTTTAAATAAAACCATCTTCAGAATAAATAAATACAGAATTAAAAACACAGACCCCTTTTTTATTTATTTATCACACAATTTTTTTTTTATAAATATATATATATATGTATGTATAAGTAAACTTGAAAATAAAAGAAATAAAGTCTGATTTTCTTTGAGAGAAAATATAAATCTCAGGAGCATGCATGCTTCCATCATAGAATAAATTTATTTTTCCTCAGACAAATGGTAGTTTCTCCAACCAAATATTTAACAACTAAAACATATTGGAGAAAAGAGAATAAGAGGGTTTTCAATAGTTTTTCTATAAAAATTTCAAAAGTTTCACCCAAAACAAATTTTTAAAACATAAACTTTTAAATAAAATTATCAAATTCAGACACGGTAGGTAGGATATTTATTCTTCTTATACAAACTATCAGAACAAAAGAATTAAATGGAACAAAAAGGAACCTGGAGTGCTTCGTTTGATATCAAATCCACAAGCACGACAACCCTTCTTCCTCTTTTGAAAATAGACTTCCTTTGTAGTTCCTTCTCCAATTCCTTCTTCCAGCTAACTTCTAGATCAATATTATATTTTTTCCTTACAAAGAACAAGTTTTTTAACAGAGAAGCACACACATATTTTTCTTCAACCATTGTTACTTCTTCACAAGACAAAAACCAAAAATGATTCCTATGTAGAGAAACTTCTTCCTCTCCCAATAATATAAATAAATAAAAATAATTAAAGCTCTTCCTTTTCCAAAAATCCACAACATGCATTGGTTTCTTTTTCTTGCTATAAAAGCTCACATTTATCTCACAAAATTTTAATTAAAAAATCATTATTTTCACATTTATCCTCACATGATATTGTCATTAGATTTTATAATATTAATATTTTGAAAAAAATAATTTACAATTATCATAAAACATTATTTATTTAAATTAATTAATTTATACCTTTTAATTAATTAAATAACTTTTAATTTACAATATTCAAATCCAACATTTAACTGAATTACAATTACCTACAATTAATCATATCAACAAAATAACATTAATTAATCCCATATAAAATAAAGATAAATTAAATAACAACTATCCACAAATGAAATAAATAATCAACAACAATCAATACTGAAACAAGGACAAGGTCAAAACCACATGACACCGTAAGACTCACAACAAGGTGACAGACTTGGGATGGGAAAACTTCTTTATCAACTCCCTTTTCAACTTCATACCCGTTGGGTTTATGGGACACGCTCAGACCTGTCAAGCAGGTGGAGTCAGTGTCCTGTACCTGCATCCTACATAGAAACAAATGTCAAGTAGCATGTAAATCTCCATTGCAGACACACCATGAAAGGTAATCGTGGGGTAGCAGGGCACTCGTGAGTGAGTGATGCCACTCCATCTTTTCACCAAGACTCACTAGAAAACACATTAGAAACCATAGCAGTATAGAATCACATCATCACCATATATATTATTAAAGAAAACCATAGCATAACTGAATAATGTAATCACCACATAATGTATCATCAAAAATCATAAGTAATGTCAAGTGCAGTAAACCAACCAAACTATGAATCCACACAAAACCAATCCAATGAACTAATCACCATCACAAACCAAGTACAAAACCAACACATAAGAGTATCGAAAAGTATCAACAACATGAGGGGTGTTACATCCTCCCCCCCATGAACATGGATTACTCTTGGTTCAAGCCACTAAATAAATATGGGTAAGCCTCTCTAATACGGGATGCATCCTCCCATGTCGCTGAAGTCTCATCATTCTGGTCCCACTGATTCCACACCTGTTCAATATCTCTGCCCCTAAGGGCAAGTCTTTGCTATTGTAGCATGACCACGAGCTTGAGTGCTAGCTGCCCATCGTCGACCTGTAGATCATTCCAATCAAGTATGTGAGTAACATCTGGATAATATGGCCTAAGAACTGAAACATGAAAAACATCGTGAATTCATGATAGACAGGACGACAATGCTAGGCAATAAGCAATGGGGCCAATCCTTTCTAGAACTTCAAATGGTCTAACAAATCGAGGCGCGAGCTTGAAACCCCTTCCATAATGAATTGGGCTCTTTTGTGGTCGCACTCTCAGAAAGACTCGATCACCAACAGAGAACTAATGGTCAACTCTATGTGCATCGGCATATTTCTTCTATCTATCCTGTGCTGCCACAAGATGCTCTCTGATGCAAGCTACTTGCTGCTCCATGTCCTAAAGCATTTTGAGACCTAAGAGAACTCTATCCTCAAGATGCTCCCAACTTAATGGGGTCCTGCAAGGATGACCATATAGTGCCTAAAAGGGAGCCATACCAATCGAGCTATGATATCCATTATTGTAGGAAAACTCCACTAGATGCGAATAATCCTCCCAACATGATTGTTTTCCATCACGTACATACAAAGGATGTCCTCAAGAACTTGATTAACCCTCTCTGCCTGCCCATCTGTTTCAAGATGGTAGGAAGAACTAAAATTCAGCTGAGTTCCTAAGGCATGCTACAATGATGTCCACAATGCAGATGTGAACACTGGGTCCCTATCAGAAATGATTCTCCATGGAATACCATGCAGACGAACAATATCTTCCATGAAGATTCTAGCAACCGAAGAAGTAGTGTAAGATGATCAGAAGAGGGAGAAGTGTGCCACCTTGGTCAATATGTCAACTGTGACCATGATAGCATCATGTCTTTGAGAATTCATAGGAAATCCCACAATAAAGTCTACTAAAATTATGTCCCACTTCCATTCCAGAATGAGATGCAGCTATAAAAGACCTGCAGGATGTTGGTGTTTTGCCTTGACCCTTTGACATTCCAAACACCTAGCCACCAAATCTGCAATATCCCTCTTCATGCCAACCCAAAAGTATAGTGTACGAAGATTTGCATACATCTTCTTAACTCCTCGGTGAGCAAAGTAGGGAGCACGATGTGCCTCATTCATAATCAGAGTCTGAAGACCCATAGCAGAAGGCATGTACATGTGACCCAAATACCTCAAAAGACCATTAGAATCTAGTGAATAATCTACAAAATTTTGTTCCAAAGCTTTGCCTGATTCAATTTCAACCTTCACTTCCTAATACCAGCTATCTGTGGGAAGTGTTGCAAGGACCTGACTCCTCAAATCAACCTCAAGAGCCACTACAAAAATCTCATGTCTCCACCAACTCAAAGCATCCGCCACTACATTTTCCTTTCCCTACACACACTTGATCTCAAAATCATATTCACAGAGGAATTCCATCCATGTCCTCTGCCTGGAATTCAAGTTCGGCTGCATAAAAATGTATTGCAAATTGTGATGATCATTGTGAAGCTCGAACCTATGACCCAATAAGAAATGTCTCCATCTCACAAGGGCATGAACCACTGCAACTAACTCTAAGTCATGCGTGGGTTAATTTAGCTCATGATCCTTGAGCTTGCGGGATTCATAAGAAATTACATAACCTTATTGCATCAGGACGACTCCTAAGCCCTCCAAGGAAGCATCTATGCACACCATGAAATCCCTAGTAGGATCAGGCACTGCCAATATTGGTGCACTAGTCAACCTGTCCTTAAGGGTCTCAAATGTTGTCTGGCACTAATCAGACCAAATGAACTTCTCCCCTTTCCTCTAAACAGAATTAATAGGATGTGCGATCCTAGAAAAACCCTATACAAACCGTCGATAGTAGCCCGCTAACCCCATGAAACTACAAATCTCTGGCACATTCTTAGGTGTTGGCCAAATCCACTGCAATACCTACACCTGAGATGACCTACCCCAAATATTTCACTTTTTTTTTGTAGAACTCACACTTATCCAAATTGGAAAATAGTTGGTTGTCCCTCAAGCATTGTAATACCTATCTCAGATGTTCCTCGTGCTCCTCCATTGATTTAGAGTAAACCAGGATGTCATCAAGAAACACAAGCAAAAAATTATCCAAATAGGTTTGGAAGACTCCATTCATAAGGCACATAAAAAATGATGGTGCATTCATTAACCCAAATGGCATAACAGTGAACTCATAATGCCCGTATCGATTGCGAAATGCAGTTTTGTGTATATCAAAATTGGCTATACACAACTGATGATAACTAGATTTAAGATCAATCTTGGAGAAAACTTGAGCTCCTTTTATCTAATCGAACAAGTCATCAATTCTCATCAAAGGATATCGATTCTTGATCGTTACTTTGTTAAGATGCATGTAATCAATACAAATCTGAGTGAGCCATTCTTCTTTTTCACAAATATAACTAGTGCTCCCCGAGGAGAAACACTAGGACGGATGAATCTTTTTTCTAAAAGTTCCTCCAACTGCAAACGGAGCTCTTGCAATTCTTGTGTTGTCATCCAGTATGGAGCCTGAGATATAGGCTTAGCTCTAGGGATAAGGTTGATTCTAAAGTCGATGTCACACTTTGGTGGCATCCCTAGAATTTCACTTAGAAAGACATCAGAATATTCCTTAAGAAGAGCGTAGTCATCCAATGAAATCCCTTGACTCTCTTTTGAGTCCAAATCATTAGTAGACACAACAAAAAGCTGACAACCCTGTCTGAAGCACCTTTTTAATTGCATGGCTAAGATCAAACGTAGTGAGATAGGTCTCTAAACACCAATGATCTCAATCTCATTACCCATATCATCAACACAATGCACATCCTTGCGTCAACAATCAATTATGGCACGGCGGGCACTCAACCAATCCATACCTAGAACCACATCATAAGAACCAAGAGGTAGGATTCAAAGATCCACCATAGTCATGAGTGACCCAATTTGCAAATTACAACCCTGTACTAGAGACTCAACCACTACCTTAGCCCCAGAGGCCAATTCGACCTACCACTTATTGCCTTGCCTTGCTGCCACCAGTCTACAGTGCTCTACTACTGAAGGGGAAATAAATGAATTAGATGATCCAGAATCAAACATAATGGAAATACTACTACCATGCAACACACCTGATGCCTCGATTACAATGCCCTGATGTTCTGCTTGACGATTGTCCATTGCCACCAACACCCAATGTGCTCTACCTGCATCGCCCACTGTCAGCTCAAAAGTAGCTGGTCTCTCACTAAAACCTGAAGTGCTCCTCTGTGGACACTATCTGGCAGTATGTCCCTATTTCCCACAAGAGAAATAGCCTGTGCCTCGCCCAAATCCTCTAACACTAGACAGTGCACTCGAATGCTGAAAACTATCTTGTGAAGGTGTCGACTGTGTGCTCTATGCAAGCTACTCAAAGCGATCTGGTCTAATACGCTGCCAACTTCAGTTCTTCCTACTCTGAGATTTGTCTCCCTATTGAGACTATTGTTGTTGCGGACCACCATTAAAGGATGCTCAAAAATTCCTGGAAGACCCTGCAGCTTGAAGCTATCCACCTCTAGAACTAAAACCTGATGCTGGAACACTACCGATATGAACTCTTGTGTGACCTCCCAATGCCATTACCAAATTTTCTTCTACAAGACAAGCCTTCTCAATAGCTACTTCCATTTTCTTCGGCTCGAAGACTCTAACTCCACCACTGATTCAGGCATTTAAGCCCCTAACAAAGTGTTACACAAGCATTGCCTCATCATTACCAATCCTTGCATACTGTTTGAGCTCATAAAAATGATGCTCATATTGCTCCACAGACATTGCCATCTATCTTAACTCATGGAATTCATCTGCTATGTGTTGCCTCCAGTGATCATAAAGGAAATGGGCCTTGTATCTCTCCATAAACAATTCCCAAGTCACCATGTTGATGTCAATATGTAATTTATATTCATCTAGCCACCACCAAGTGGACACGAAGCCTCTGAGGTGCATGATGGCACACATAGCCCTAGTATTACTACCATAGGGATGCATAGCAAAGCATCTATCCAAGTCAATTGGCCACATCTCTACGTCAAGACCCCCACCAGATCCATCAAATGTGGGAGGTCATGCTCTTAACAGGTCTCTCATTTGACCCACCACTACTGCATCCTGATCAGCTGTTATTTCCTCACGTCTAGGTGACCTTTCCCTTTCCCTTTCCAACCTTTGTTCTTCCACTTGCCTAGGGCCTAAACGACACAGTATCTACTCCAGTAAATGTTGCAACTGTCCATCTAAACCTGGTTGTTCCAGGTTCTGATCACCACCTGACGGATTGTATTGAGAACTCTGTCATTCCTCATGCTATGACCCATGGGAACTTGGTGTTGATGGACTTTGGCGATTGGCCCCATAACCACCCACCTCGTCCTCTTCCTTGGCCATGACCTCTACCCCGAGGCATGATCCCACACATCAATTAGGGGCATGTGAGATCAAGAGTTAATGCAAGGGTTACCTAACAAACACAAACTACCCAAAGAACCTAGCATTAGAAACCTTGGCTCTAATACCAAGTTGTAATGCCCCGTCATGCAAACCCCAAAGGAACAACTAAAAATGCAACATTTTTTTTTAAACATAAAGAATAAACACTAAGTTTACTAATGCAATTAACATAGCTAATGATTACACATAAAACACCTAAGTCCCTTGTGGTACACAAGGTGACATTACCTAAACTATCCCGTAACAAAGTTAACAGATGTAACATTAAATTTCCAATAACGTAATACATTCATTCACATATTTTCATTTAAACATTCATTAATAACAATGTGATAAGAATAATCCATATAAAACTATATATGCAAACTACAATAAATTAAACATGGAAATATAAAGTACATATTTCCATAGATACAACATAACATTAAAGTATTTACAAATTGTAGTTCTAGAATGATTTACATGGTGTTATAATACATTACATCAGTCTACTAGTACATCTCAATGAACACATATACAAAATTTCATCATAAGTCTTCCCAACACACGTGGGAATGATACATCAATACATAAAATACATCTGGAGTACAAATATACATCTTGTAACATATGAACCTTGGATCAACCGAACATACAAACTCTGCATTGAATGGTACAAATGCATCACATGGGACCCAATGGGGTGCGTAGCACATTCCACCCGACCACCCCCATGCTAGGAGTAAACAAGGAAGGATCCCCGACTGAGCACATCCAAATAGAAGATAGAAGACTAAACTCTAGACACAAAAAACAAGAGAACACCACGGAAACATAGTATCAAAAGACCACTCCCAAAACATATCAATAGACCACTTCCAGAGGTTAGCAATAAAAATAACTCAAGGGAATGCTAGAGGAGAGTGTCATCGCACAGTCCTACATGGGTTATCTTGATAGCATTTCTCTAGGTGTCGCCCCCATCTATGGTTATCCTAATATCCTCTCTAGGCACTGGCCCCATAGGGTGACTCGTGGGGAACCATTAACCTCTCGTGGAGACAAGGAAACAATCTTTCCAACCATGGCCTTCTCAACCCACCTTTAGTCTATGAAAGCCCTAACAGGTGGACGAGGCATCCATAATTATCTTGTTAATGTTTTACTACCAACCCCCTAATTAATTAATTAGGTTATCACTTTTTACTCTAACTCTAGCCTGGGTTATCCTGACAACCCCTTTGTGCACCAACACCCATGTAGAGCCACTCTCCCTAGAAACCCAAAACATAAAATCCAAAACCAAGGAGTTGTACCAACAAGAACAATGAACCACAAAATAGAACAACCATGAGGAAAAACCATCTCACCAAAACTCATATGAATATACACCCATAAAATGGTACAACCCCAAATGTAAACTCAAGATCACGACTATAGTCTAAAATAGCCTAGATAAATATCAAATTAAAAGATCATAAATACACATCATTTCCCCATGCCTCTAGAAGTCCCTAACAAACAACTTAAGCTTCTATAGATGGATAAACTAACTTAAGGGTTTTCCACATGACCATAACCCAATTAAGCGAAACAACAGTTAGCTCAACAACAATACAAGAGATAAACAATTTACACAACTTATGATTTCATTACGAACACAAGTTTTCTACAACTCCACAAATACATTTTTAAAATAATTTATTGCACGATTTCAACCATGGAAATAACAAAATCAGTTACCCAATTTATTTAATTTGACAAAAAATTACTCAATTTGATTTAATAAATTATTCATTTTCAATTTGTCCAATACATACACATGTATACATATACATATATATACAGATATATATATATATATATATAAATATATTTAAATACAAGATCAATTTGATTATTTAGTGCCCACAAATCTCAACATATTATACATATATACATAGATATATATATATATATACCTATGTATTATATATACATATATAATAAATATATATTAATATAAACCAATTTAAATAAAAATGAAATTTATAAATCACAATCTATATTTTAAAAAATGAAAATTTTAATTAATTTTTTTTTAAAAAACAAATACATCTAGGGAAGGCTGCAAACCTCCCCATATGGGGAGGTTGCAGCCATGGGATGGGTTGCGTGCAACCCTCCCATGGCCATGGCACCGCAGAGGGGGCGGGGTTGGCGTACGACATCGCTGCCCCTTCCCCAATCCCATTAAATCTTAAATAAATTTTTTGTTTGTAATTTTTTATTTTTTTAATAAATTTTTTAAATAAAACCATCTTCAGAATAAATAAATACAGAATTAAAAACATAGACCCCCCCTTCTTTTTTTTTCACAGATTTTTTTTAAAAAAAGAACAAAATATATATATATATATATATATATATATATATATATATATATATATATATATATATATATAGCTTGAAAATAAAAGAAATAAAATTCTGATTTTCTTTTAGATAAAATATAAATCTGGGCATGTATGCTTCCATCACATAATAAATTTATTTTTCCTCAGACAAATGGTAGTTTCTCCAACCAAATATTTAACAACTAAAACATATTAGAGAAAAGAGAATAAGAGGGTTTTCAATAGTTTTTCTATAGAAAGTTCAAAAGTTTCACCCAAAAAAAAAATTCAAAACACAAACTTCTTTCAAATAAAATTATCAAATTCAGGCACGACAGGCAGGATATTTATTTTTCTTATAGAAACTAACAGAACAAAGGAATTAAATGGAACCGAAAGGAGCCTGAAGTCCTTCGTTTGATGTTGAATCCAGAAGCACGATATCCTTTCTTCCTCTTCTGAAAACATACTTCATCTACAGTTCCTTCTCCAATTCCTTCTTTCAGCTAACTTCTGGATCAATATTATTTTTTTTCCTTACAAAGAACAAGTTTTTTAACAGAGAAGCACACAAATATTTTTCTTCAACCGTTACTTCTTCTTCACAAGACCAAAACCAAAAACCATTCTTGTGTAGAGAAACTTCTTCCTCTCCCAATAATAAAAATAAAGAAAAATAATTAAAGCTCTTCCTTTTCTAAAAATCCACAACATGCATTGGTTCCTTTTTCTTGCTTTAAAAGCTCACATTTATCTCACAAATTTTTAATTAAAAATTATTTATTTTCACATTTATCCTTGCATGATATTATCATTAGATTTTATAATATTAATATTTTGAAAAAGATAATTTACAATTATCATAAAACATTATTTATTTAAATTAATTAATTTATACCTTTTAATTAATTAAATAACTTTTAATTTACAATATTTAAATCCAACATTTAACTGAAATACAATTACCTACAATTAATCATATCAACAAAATAATAGTAATTAATCTCATATAAAATAAAGATAAATTAAATAACAACTATCCACAAATGAAATAAATAATCAACAACAATCAATATTGAAACAAGGACAAGGTCAAAACCACGACACTATAAGACTCACAATGAGGTGACAGACTTGGGACGAGGACACTTGCTTATCAACTCTCTTTTCAACATCATACCCGTTGGGTTTATGGGACACGCTCAGACCTGTCAAGCAGGTGGAGTCAGTGTCATGTACTTGCATCCTGCATAGAAACAAACGTCAAGTAGCATGTAAATCTCCATTGCAGACACACCGTGAAAGGTCATCACGGGGTAGCAGGGCACTCGCAAGCGAGTGATGCCACTCCGTCCTTTCACCAATACTCACTAAAAAACACATTAGAAACCATAGCAGTATAGAATCACGTCATCACCATATATATTATTAATGAAAACCATAGCATAACCAAATAATGCAATCATCACATAATGTATCATCAAACATCATAAGTAATGTCAAGTGTAGAAAACCAACCAAACTATGAATCCACACACAACCAATCCGATGAACTAATCACCATCACAAACCAAGTACAAAACCAACACATAAGAGTATCAAAGAGTTTCAACAATATGATGGGTATTACATATTTAAAGTCACATAGTGATTATGATGTGAAATTTGTGCAATTGTTGAACACATTTTATTCATTTATTATTATTGAGACGTTTTATTTGATTGATTAAACCAACAGTTTTGAAATTCTTAAAGTTATTTGATTGATTGAATTCTTAAATTTTCCCTTTTTCCTTAAGGACTTATTAAATTTTATTTGGGTATGTGTAGGATCATGATGGGACAAAAAGTGGCAATATGGAAGTGATATGATGGCCCATGTGGCTGACGAATTTTTTTGTTTTCCCAAAATTGATGAAACGAAAAGGGTTTTTAAATGAGATTCTCATCTTTCCACCAATATAAATTATTCTTTACTTTGAATTTAATAAATAATTATTATTCATTTCTATTTGAATTACGACTAAAGTCCTGATTGATAGGTTGATTGAAAAACATCTATAACTTTCAAACAGTATCACATTTTTTTAATCTGAAACATGCATCGCAATCTATGCTTCGTGTACTATAGGATTAAAAAATTAAAAAAAATCATGAAGTTTTGACCAAGTTAAGGTGGTTAGACATACGAGTTTTTATATTTTTTAGAAGTTGTAATAAAAAATTCATAATTAATTATTTACTTGAAAAAAATTTATAAAAAATATGCATCACATTGGCACATGAGTCCTCTACTTATATCTAAAATATTATAAAAAAATATTATCATTTTATTGTGGTTAGGGTGATCAAATAGACACATACTTCTTATTTTTTCCCTGAAATTTAAGTACTACTGCATTGAAATTTCAAATTTTCACCAAATAGATTTTTTTTTTTTAAATAAACATATTAGTTTAGAAACTACATTCAATTTGCTACAGATTTTATTCTTACATATTTTTAAAATAATATAGATAACTTATTCAAATTTTTACGTCAAGTTGCCTAACTCTATTTTTTCTGAATTTTTTGCCACTTAAGGGCTTGTTTTTTTCCATGATGATCCTACATATACCCATTTTACTTTTTTTTTTTTTTTTGAAATTAAGATTTGGAGGTTGTAATGTATCTACAATTGACTTTTATCTTTGAATTTATGATTCTCCCCCTATTTATGGGACATTTATTGAAATTTTTTGTTTGATCTTATGTTACTTGGTTTGAGGCTTTAATTGTTAATTGCAAACTGTTGGCATGTGTAGTAATATAACTATGTGTAACTGTCATGCTTATGAGGGGGTCCCTAACAGGTTGTATGGGGGGAGTAGATGGCCTGGGGAATTATTGTTAAAGGAGTTAAAGAAACCGGTATGGGACGGTTATAAACCATTTCCCCTTGTTCTATCTAATTTTTATGTGGCACTATGATACTATGCATTCTCAAAGGAGAATTTTGTACACTGGTCATCCTCATCCTCAACCCATTTTGTCTGAGTTCACAATGTGTTTAATGTGGATTTAATGCATTATAATAAATATGTGAGTATGGAGATTTACTATTGAGCATTGAAATATGTATGAGTACATTGAGATATGTCATGGAAAACTAAAAAATAAATAAACTGATAAATGAGGATTGAGATACATTTTTAAGAAGTCAAAATTTTGTGATGCATATGATGTAATGCAGTATATAAATTAATTGATTTGTTGTTGATGCAAAACACATGAATATAAATAAACATGAGAAGTTTTCTAGTATGCATTAAGTGAATTTGAACCAATATGGTTGGCTATATATTTTGTTTCTTGGAACAAATATGTTTAATGAAAAAGGTGTTAGCGTGATTTTTTTTTATACTTGTTTGTATACTTTTACTATGTGACATTTTGTGGGAATTCAATCCCAAACCTTAGCAAACTTCCAAGAGGAAGTTCAAACTAAGGTGAGGGGAATGTAAGACCCAAGTCCATTCATATGACAAACTTAACTGCTCCTTGTGTTATAGCTTAATATATTTATGATATCTTTTTATAATATAAGATAGTGCCAATAGTTAATGTATCATTTTAAGTTTTAAATAATAATTAGAATGGTATCCATTTGGTGTGTGTTTCTCTAATCAGGTCAAGTTTTCAATCCATTACATCTAAGAATCACTTCGTATTTTTGACAAAATCATCTTGTTAAAATAAAATTATAAATGAATGAAAATTGATCAAGTTGTGACTGAGCTTAATAGATTAAGGTGATTTATAACTATTTTTTCTTATGATGAGAATGACTAAATTTATGATGTACTAATTTTGGTGGTTGAGTGTGATCCAAGTATAGTCTTGATGGAATCGAGAAGGTGGAAAACAAGCTTCATTTATTTATTAGGTTTTGACTAATGATGGATACAAAATAAGAGGTATGGATTCAATTGATCCTACCTCACCCAAATTTTATGGTTATAATATTGACTTTTGTGTAATTGATTTATGTGTATATGATATACATTAGAATCTTTCCTTCTTATTTATTTTTTATATATATATTCTATATTTAATGCAGTATAAAATATTGTTAGTAGTTTTGAATAAATTGAATTTAGCATTTGAAATTGATAATGATTCAATAGATGTATGGTTAAATGTGTGTAAGGCAATCGTCTTGTTGCTTAAGAAGATGAAAATTAGAAGTAAATTTAGTTTGTATTATATGTGGATGTGAATACTTGGTAATGGTGTTTATGTTGTGTATTGTGACAAGTTCTATGGATAGACCAAGTTGTAAGAATATGTGTGATTTATGCATGTTTGGCTCATATCGAATGAATTGATAAAATCTATGATATCGATATAATGTGATCTTCCCTTTGTGTAAGTCTTGTTTTTGTGTTAAAAGTGTACCCCTAGTGTATGGCTCCCCTATGGGACTAACAGCCTGCTAGTGTAATTAGGGGTTGAGAGATGGAGAGCCTCCATAGAAAACTTAGGATTTTGATTGTCCATGTTAACTACCATAAGTCTCCCCCACACTCTTAGACTGAGCTAGTTGATTCATCATGCAAGCCTTATTCCTTGATGCTTACCTATGGATTGAGGACGGACCTAAGTGTACTGTTGGAGTTATATCATTAATGATTTAGTTATTATATGAGATCTATGTGGTTTGAGACCACTGTGGTTAGAGACCACAATTTTTTAGCATGCTCTTATATTTTGTGGTTTGAGACCACCATTCCCCTTCTCCCCCTTAGGTGACTTATTTAAAGTCACATAGTGATTATGTTGTGAAATTTTTTTAAATTTTTGGACACATTTTATTCATTTAATATTATTTAGACATTTTATTTGATTGATTAAACTAACAGTTTTGGAATTCTTAAAGTTATTTGATTTTTTGAATTCTTAAATTTTCCTTTTTGCCTCAAGGACTTATTAATTTTTATTTTTATTTAATTTTTGTTTTTTGAAATTAAGATTTGGAAGTTGCAATGTAGATATGATTGACTTTTATGTTTGAATTTATGATTCTCCCCCTTTTTATGGGACATTTATTGAAATTTTGGGTTTGATCTTATGTTACTTGGTTTGAGGCCTTAATTGTTAATTGTAAACTATTGGCATGTGTAGTAATGTAACTATGTATAACTATCATACTCATGAGGGGGTCCCTAACAGGTTGTATGGGGGGATTTGATGGCCTGGGAAATTATTGTTAAATGGGTTAATGAGACCAGTATGGGATGATTATAAACCATTTCCCCTTTATCTATCTAATTTTTATGTGGCACTATGATACTATGCATTCTCAAAGGATAATTTTGTACACTGGTCATCTTCATCGTCAGCCCATTTTGTGTGAATTCACAATGTGTTTAATGTGGATTTAATGTCAATGTATAACAAATATGTGAGTATGGGGATTTACTGTTGAGGATTGAAATATGTATGAGTACATTGAGATATGTCATGGAAAACTAAAAAAAAAATTTGATAAATGAGGATTGAGATACGTTGTTAAGAAGTCAGAATTTTGTGATGCATATGATGTAATGCAATATATAAATTAATTGATTTGTTGTTGATGCAAAACACATGAATCGAAATAAAAATGAGAAGTTTTCTAGTATGTATTAATTGAATTTGAACCAATTTGGTTGACTATATCTTTTGTTGCTTGGAACAAATATGTTTAATGACAAAGGTGTTAGCGTGATTTTTGTTTATACTTGTTTCTATAATTTTGCTATGTGACAATGTGTGGGAATTCATTCCCAAACCTTAGCAAACTTCCAGGAGGAAATTCAAACTAAGGGGAGGGGAATGTAAGACCCTCCATTCATATGAAAAATTTAACTCCTCCTTGTGTTATAGTTTTATATATTTATGATATCTTTTTATAATATAAGATAGTGCCAATAATTAATGTATCATTTAAAGTTTTAATTAATAATTAGAATGTTATCCATTTGGTGTGTGTGTTGCTCTAATTAAGTCAAGTTTTCAATCCAATACATCTTAGGATCACTTTGTATTTTTGACAAAGTAATCTTGTTAAAAGAAAATTATAAAAGAATGAAAATTGATCAAGTTATAACTGAGCTTAATGGATTAAGATGATTTATAACTATTTTGTCTTATGATGAGAATGATTAAATTTATGATGTACTAATTTTGGTGGTTGAGTGTGATCCAAGTATAGTCTTGATGGAATCAAGAAGGTGGAAAAAAAGCTTTGTTTACTTATTAGGTTTTGACTAATGATGGATGCAAAATAAGAGGTATGGATTCAATTGATCCTACCTCACCCAATTTTTATGGTTATAATATTGAATTTTGTGTAATTGATTTATGTGTATATGATATACATTAGAATCTTTCATTCTTATTTATTGTTTATATATATATTCTATATTTGATGCATTATAAAATATTGTTAGTAGTTTTGAATAAATTAAATTTAGCATTTGACATTGATAATGATTCAGTAGAAAATAAAAGAAGAAAAGTTAGTTATTGAGTAGAATTAGCATAATATTCATTATTAAATAGTGTCAATTATCGATTAAGAAAAGTATCAAATTGATAAGTATAAAGTGTTGCTTAAAATATTATTATTGATTTTGTATTTTATAAAAGATAGAGTATTTGGACAATGATGTAACTTTTGTTAAAAACATAGTTCAAATAAATCAAAAAGGCTTACAAAAGAGGCATATAAGATCGAGGACATAAATTTAAAGATCTTCATTTTATTCCAGTTGGCATAAAATTTGTTGTTTCCATTTTAGAAATTTAAGTTCACTTTGTTTTTTTTGTTAAAGCTTCCTAAATCTTTACTGCATGCTAATGCATGTAAAGTGTATTTTTTTATTATCTTTTTCTATTTCTAAATTTATTTCTCTTTATTGGAGGCTGTGAAATCCATAAGGTGGTTATTCTATTTAAACATGAGATATGTACGTTGTTGGGGAGATTCTAGTTTTCATTTTTGAAATACATGATATTTAGTTTTTGGTCAGCTGCAACTTTTGTGGTACTGATAAGAGATGTGAGTATTTATTTTCTATTTGCTGCCATCTTTATTCAACTCAATCAATTTAGAAAAAAAGTTAATTGAAATATACATGAATTGAATTATTGGCCAGTTTTGAGGTCATTAAAAAAAAAGGAATATTTGCTCATTAAATTTGGTATTCCATTGCTTTCCTTAAATCTGCTAATCCATTGACGAGCATAAATGGAGTGAACCAATGTAAGGGGTAGTGTGGGAAACTGAGCACTACACCATAATCATTATCTCAGCATCCTTCAAAACTTGAATCAAAGGAGTATTATGTGGTTGGGTAGTTTGTTGCTTCAAGGGAATGTGGGATTTCTTTTTGAAAACAAAGAGATAGTGGAGGAAGGTTGATTTGGGGTGACTTGCTTCTTTTCACATCTCCAAATTTCATATCTTTGTCAAGGTTTAGCACAACAGGTAAGTAATCGTGATCATCAATTCTCTCAAATATATATACACATATTGTTATTGTTGTGTTGAGATTGTATTCTGAACTTTTACACTTATGGAATCACAATAATTGTCCTTATATTTTATACATTTAAATAGACATCGAGAGAATGTAGATATTAGACAAAGAGCTAAATGATGGAATTTCTCAAGAAGAGTAGTTCAGCATGTTGCTCTCTCTATTTCAGAAAATAATGAAAATTTTATATATATTATTTTAAAGGTAAAATGTGTGCAAGAATTTTGTGATGAGTATAAAAGGCAAGTGGGTTTATATCAGGTCAAGTAAAATTTCTAGTAAAGGTGTCTCTTTATTAAGCATAAAGAGAATATTCCATTAGAATATTCCTTTGTGAGGGGAAATGAGATAATTAGTGAATTAAAAAAAATGATTTTCATGTGCAAGTGAGTGGGTTAGTCAGGGATTGAGGTTTGACCAAGGTTTATTCAAAAGCTAGAGGATGGGTAATGATGATTAGGAGTTAATTAATATAGAATTAATTAACTTGAAGGAATTAGGGGAATTGACATTTGATTTAAATAATTTGATTTATTAAATCAGATGAGAGGAATTTTAGGACTTTAATTAAATAAATTGATTTATTTAATCAAATATGATGCACATTAGTGAATTAATTGAATAAATTAATTTATTTGATTAACAGAAGAAATGATGTTAATTTGAGTGTCTACATTTTTCCCCTCTTTGAAGGAATGTACGAGTTGTTTTGGTTCAAAGAATAACACTTCCGAGAACAAAATTAAAAAATTTCCTAATTTTCTTGGATGCCCCACTGTTTCCCTAGTGGAAAAAATTAAGCTAGTACACTGCCCCCTCAAGATATTAGGAAAAAAGTCTAATTTTAGGGTCGATCTTTTGACAAAGAGGTTCAAGATGGATGTATGGATGGTTAGACTAACAGATCTATATGAAAATGACAATGCAAATGAGATTAATGATGTTTCCTATTATGATGATATGTATGAGTATGTAGGATGGGTATACTGATGTTTTATGAATGCAGGATGGACGCATGTCATGATAGCATGTTAGTGTGAAAGAGGATAGAAGAATGAGAGGGATCAACCCTTGATTCTGAGAAGATGTATAAGTCCAACAAGTCTATGAGTCATCGAGACTTTATTAGATGTGATGATGAATGATGATGATGTATTGGTTATCCAGGGATTGGGGATGTAAAGAGCATAACTTTCCTTATTTAATAGATGAATTTATTAGATGTAAAGAGCATAAAATCTGCATTTATCAAAGATTCACAAATATGAGTTAAATTAGTCAATATTGAACAAATGAAATAAAAGCCTTCCCCATGAAATTGTTGAGCAATGTAAAGGAAATCACAACATTATCAAACTGACATGAAACTACAAGCAAGATGAGCATAAAATATATTCCTAAACTACTCAAACCATCATCCCATAGGGGGATTGGTGCTACTTTGATTTGGAAAGTACTCCTTTCCCAACCCCTTTTGATAAGGTTCCAAAATGGAGAAGATGCAAAGATGCGAGTGAAAAGTGCCTATAGTGCAATTGCATAAGATTGTGGATGGATTTCAAGTAGAAGTTCCTTCTATTTATAGGGTTGAAGGGTTGAAGAAAGGAGAGATGGGAGGAATGTGGGACTAAAGAAGAGCCAATAAGATTGTGACACTTGTTACAAATCTAATGGGTGCAGTTGGAGCATATTTTGGAGAATGTGCATAGTTAATGCATTTGGTTGAGGATTTGAGGGGTGTAAGTGAGATTAATGCATTTGTAAGAGGCATTAAATTAATGTGGTTGAGATATTTAAATGGAGGGAAATTTTTTGGGAAATAAATTCAAATAAATGGAGTTAATGAAGGAATATTCCATTAGAATATGCCTTTGTGAGGGAAAATGACATAATTAGTTAATTAAAAAAAAGTATTTTCATGTGCAAGTGGGTGGGTTAGTCAAGGGTTGAGGTTTTCAAGACCAAGGTTGAGTCAAAAGCTAGAGGATGGGTAATGATGATTAGGAGTTAATTAATCCAAAATTAATTAACTTGAAGGAATTAGCAGATTTGACATTTGATTTAAATAATTTGATTTATTAAATAAAATGAGAGGAATTTTAGGACTTTAATTAAATAAATTGATTTACTTAATCAAATATGATGCACATTAGTTAATTAATTGAATAAATTTCTTTATTTGATTAATAGAAGAAATGATGTTAATTCGAGTGTCTACATAATGCTCTTGTAAAGTTGTTAGGATGTCTCATAAAATTTGCTAGATCTTGTTAGAAGAAACAATGTGAATTAACCCCTTATTTATACTAATTTAGGATATTAACCCCAAAACTCAAACAACTAAAGCCGACACCAGATCTAGAAGTAAACTTTATTAAATTCCCTCTAGAATTAAATTTTAAAAGGGCATCCTCATTAAGGGAGGATCCATTCACCACCTTGGGTGAATGGGTCCTAGGTGGCAAATGGATCCTAACCCACCTTTTGAGGACCTACCCCGAGAGATGGAAAGAGAATTAAAAACTCATTTAGAATCAACTGATAAAGTGGGGTCCTATTAAGGGAGGACCCATTCGCCACCTAGGGCGAATGGGTCCTTGCACCATTTTCCATGACCTAAATTTTCCCAATTAAATGTTTTATTATTTAAATCATGGGTGTCAGGATAGATCTTCAAGAGGTGTGAAAAATAAGGTTTTAATTTGATTTAAAGGGGGTTAATTTACTCCAATTAACCACAAATAATTAAGACCATAGGTTAGATAAATGTGAAAGTTCTTTATAATGCTTTACAACACTTAAATAAATTACAAAATTAAATATATTTTATTAAGAAGGGGCCCATTAAGCTTAATTAAGTAAATAAGTCCTAGAAAAGTGTGAAAGTGTGTTACAACACTTTACAACACCTTTGCAAAGGATCAATTGAAGCATGTTACAATAAAATAAAGGGATTAGAATTATGTGAATGTGTACAACACATTACAACACTACTCCAAGGCACCATTAATTCAGTTTTAATGTCAATTATCAATTAGAAGGCAAGGATGACTAGAATTTTTGAATTTAACACTCCACTTCTTGTAATGTGCTAACTATATATGCAACTTTAGATGGCCTTGGGGTTCATCCTATCCTCACTAATAAGGAGATAATCCAAAAAATAATGATTAATATTTTCAAGCTTAGTGGAATTATTTGAAATGGTATCTTGATAGATCATTTATCAATTACATACCCCACAATGGATATTTGTGGCTTATGCCTCATATCCCAATAGTAGATTGGTTAATTTTCTATTGGCACCTCTAGTTCCCTCAAGGTACTTGACACTATTGATTCAATATTTCATGGTTAGCTATTCTTGAACCCAAACTTGCTCATTTTTCTCTATGTAATATTTATCAATGTCTTGCACCTTAATTTTGCTTATCTCATCTAGGACTTTACAATCCTTTTTATCCATTTTTTTGACAACATGAGATTGTAAAGCACCTTTTCTAGTTGTGCATTAGATCTTTTGAAGTGTAAACCTAGATTAATGATTTATTCAATCCATTCAAGATTGAATCATATTCATAGAATATCATTTTAGTAGGAGATTGGCCCTTCCCCCATTTTGAATTTATATGGATTTGACATGCTTTTAAGGTGGAGGTTGTTTTTAACATTTACAAAGATTAAAAAATTAGAAATTTTTAGTAGTTTTTTAGTTGATATTGATATATTTATTTACATTAAGGCTATGATTTGCTCCAATTTACTTATGTAATTTCAAGTGTAATAAAATAGAGTTACACTTGAAGTTACCCATATATGAGTGATTTTAGATCATAAGGTAATGTCATGATATGATTGCCAAAGTGTCACTACCTTCTACTGACAACTAGGGTCACTCCTCTCCACATGAGCACAAACATGGATATACCTAACCTACCAAAAGAGGTATTGGCTCCCAATCACATATTCATTAACTACATTGTAGATGAACTAGAGATTCGGTTACTCCCATATGATCTAAGCCTTCTTGGCTACCATTGAACTCCTCACATGGGTGTGGAAATTCTACCTAGTCAAATTCTTTCAAGTTTCCTTATGTAGATTTGATAATTTCTCTAGATTTTTTTGCAACCTACAAATAAATATTAAGAAGAGGATAAAACTCTTTCTTGTTGGGAACACTTTTTTGATGTTTCTATCCTGCTAATTATATATTGACTAAATTAGATGGCTATTATCTACTGTTAGGTCTCAAAAACGCAAGTTTGAACCATGAGAGATTGCCAAGCTCTCACAACGTTTTTGGCTAACATACAAGGCCAAATGGTGAATTTCAACCTTCTACTCATTAGGTTCTACCATATCTAGGCAGGTATACCAATGTGAATGCTAGAACAGATTTGAACTGTGGGTTTCTTCCCTACACAATCTATCCACAATGGAAATTAGAAGTGGAGAGATGAAATCCTAATTGGTAAAAATTATATAAGCAATATCAGGTAAAATCTAATATGTTCGGTTAATAGATGTAAATCTTGAATTCAATAAGATAAAACTTAAAAAATGGGTGAGACTAATTCCTTGTTGGGTAAAACAGAGTCAGATGAAAGTTTGAGATGAGTGACTTCTATTTGGCATAAATTCTAATTGTTTGGCATACAAATATTTTTTTATAACTTGTATAAACATGCAAGAATGTAATTACCAGGTTCTTCTTAATGATCCAAATGATACTTCCAAATTACTGTGAATGACTTAAAGGATTTAATCTTCACTTGAAAGAACCAACTAATCATACCACACAAGTGCAACAAATGTGCATTGATAAACTAAGTATATGCTTGATATATAAATTTAAATAACAAAGAATTATCAACCTTGGAGACAACCTGATAATATTTTAATTAATCTCACAAATAATTGATACCATAAATACACCACAAAATAAGATATCTTCCATTGATTCCTCCAAAATTTTATACATGCATCATAGTCTTTTGAAATGTAAACATCATTGAAAACTTTCTATTGTCTACTTCTCCTATTCACCTATATTTGTTTTGTCACTATGAAACAGATATATATATATATACCAAAGTTGTGAAGGGACACATCCCTTCAGAAATGTCTTTTTCTAATAATAACAATTAACAATAATTAAAACAAGTAATTAGGCCCTATTTAGCCACAAATAAACTTTTGACAAATGATCCAAATAATCTTGTCACTCATGAGTGTCGACATCTCCTAATGCATTCTTGGCTGATATCTCCATTTTCACCATCTTCTCATTCTGCTCGCAGGCCTCATCCAATGTTGAGTCTTTTCCTGTAGCTTTTTCTATAATCTTTTGTAGCATTAACTCACATTCCTCAATCCACTTGGCATTTTCTTTCATTTTTCCTCCATTTTCAAACAATGCTAGTAGTCCTTTTTTTGTGGCATTAATTAGTCCTTTTGTATCCCCATGCAATTCCTCATGGTAGTCTCTATGTTTCCTTATGATTTGGTTAGCAGTATCAATAGCCACATTATCAGGAATATCCCCCTTATTTACTTCTTGGAAATTTTCTTGGATTCTACCATCAATTCTCTTATGCTCGTGCTCTACAATATAATTCTTTGAATGTGTCCCCCAAAGCTTGTTCAACCAAGTCATCAAGGTAGCCTTCCTCTTTCTGATCAATGCAACAAGTGTATCATATTTACCCTGAGAATATGCATTTGATCCCTCTCATTGGTCTTTTTTTTGAGATCTCTCCCCATGAGTCATCAACCTGGTGGATCCTAATGTGATTCCCATCATATCCTTTAGGCGATCATTTTCTCTAAGTATTCTTTCATTATTCATCTTATACATTTCCTTCTCCTTGATTAACATTTGGATTTGGGCCTTATTCAACTTTGAAACATTGATGCCAATCTCAGTTGTAGCCATAGGATCAATTTCCCCAACCTTCAATGTCATGACATTCCCAAAAGCTTTTTCATTATCAATAACAATAGATTTTTTATGTGGTGGATATAGGGCCCATATCATAAGTGAACCTTCATTAGGGTTATATTTGGATCTTGTATATACCTCGGTTACTCCTTTAGGGCTAAGCTTATGTGTGGAATTATTACTTTTTAGGAAACTATCAATAACCAAAGTAGAATTTAGATGTAACCCTGGGAAAATCATAACACCCACATCTTCCAACAGTTTTCTTCCCTTATCAGGGGTCGTGTCTTTCATTTCTCTTTCCACACTTTACTTTAAATTGTTCAATAATTTTCCTTCATTACTCGGTGTTATACTTCCAACTGACTCCCTTATTGATTTTTCTTTTTGTTTTTATAAGAAAGCCTTGAATTCTAGAGACTTCACAAATTCATCATCAACCACAATTGAGCTATATGCCATTTTCCTTGTATCTATATCTAAACCTTCTTCAGTATCTGGTTCTCTAGAAGGAAACTTGTAATCTTGAGTTTTTAGTCTAGAGATTTTGTCAGTTGGACTTTGAGGCCCATCATCACCAATTGTCTCCTCTCCAGAAGATAACAACTCTACATCTTGTATTCCTTTCATTTTTCGTGCCAGTCCCCTATTGTACTCATTAACTACCCTTCCTGCTTCTTCCTCCTCCAAATTTCTGATTAAATCATCATATTGATAGGGTATATGATTATACCTAGCTAAATTCATTTTATGCCTAGAAAAATGAATGTACCCCTCTGGATAAAAAACCTTTCATGGTGGAGCTCTCTTTAGGTTATATTGTAACAATTTATCAAGAATCATATCATACCCATGTTTTGACAACACAATGAAATCTCCAAAGCGCAGTGTGTTGGGCATGAATGCTTGTTTTCTAGAAGAACATAAATTCATAACACTTGAATAATCTATCTTCCTAACAATCTCCAAGTAGGAAATTGTTTCACACACCATTTTGGGTAAGATAAAAGGTGTATCTTTGAAACCATATACTCTACTTATAGTTGCATCTTCGAAACAATACCAATCTCCCCAATTGTGGTTAATAGGCCCATTGAAATCTTTGGGTTTGAGAAGTCTCCTTATCGCATTAGATAATGAATACTCACCAGGATGATTAAACAATTTATTCAATGGTTTCACAAAGTACTCCTCAAAATGTGCAAAACTAGAGTTGGAAAACCTACTATGCTAAATAGGAGTCCATAGATGAATTGGTGATAATTTACCTTCCCTGTCAAACTATGAAATTCTTAACTTTTCTGGCCACATCCCCAATTCTTGTCCATAATACAGTATCATATGCATAAAAAATGAATAATGCTTGAAATGTAAAACAAGAGATCCATTTTTTATTGCCATCAACCTTGAATCAAGTCCTTTGAATATGTATGACGCATAATCAAAGGGTCTAGAATTATGAAACTGAACATATGTTGCAATCACCATTAGCACAATTGAAATATACTCAGGGGCCTCCATCCCTAACACCTGACATGTTGAGAAGTATGTATATTTCATGTAGAGCTCAAAAAAGTCAATATGAAATGGGGGCCCATCATTTTCCTCAAGTGGAACCAAATTTCCATCCCTCTTAGGTCTATGCAACAATAACCTCCAACCCCTATATATGGTGTCCATCCTCCAGAACTCTCTCTCTAATTCTTCATGCACAATTTTTTCATCACATGTCCCTTCCAGGTTAAAAACATCACATATCATGCCTTCTGACACATGTATGAATGGATTTCTCGATGGATCACAAATGGCTTTGAGCCTTGGGTTATAATGGGAAACTAAGAGTATCACCAATTCTACATCCACAAATACATTCGGGCAGGATAAATTTCCTATCTTGAAGTTCCAAGGATTACATACTGCCTCAAACCTATTCCTCCAATGGTAGTGAAAAGTGAAAAACTCATATCCCCTAATTGAGGTCCATACATCCCCTATGTGTTTACATTTATCCTCAATTTTCTCTACGTCTTCCCTAAGTTGTGCAGAGCACCTGGCTTTAGGTCCTGAGTTAGGCAGCTAATCAATAAGATCTTGATTTAGTTTCCTCTCAGCTACCTTTGGCTCATTCCCAGTCTCAATCTTTTGCTTTTTTCCTTTAGGATGACTACCCTCACCCTATCTCCTATCTTTTGATTTTCCTAAGGTTGCACTTTCCATTTTATTTTCTTAAGATTACAAATTTGAAAATGTAATTGCAAAGAACTCACAAGCTTTATTTGAAAATATTTGACTACAAAATCCTCTGGCCCTTCATTCGCTCTCCCATTTCTCTTGCTACCAATTGTTCAAAATCTCCTTTAATTATTCTTCTTTGACTTAGGGAATTATCTATGCATTGTGTATTTATGTCGCCATTAATTTTTTAGCTTTGAGCATGAGCATAGCAAGTTTTTCAAATTTCCCACTGTCAAATCAAATGATTATATCAACACAAAAAATTTGAAACTTTGAACGATCCTTATGTTTGGGTCATACAAAACGTTCACTAAATGCACTATTCGTTGGGGAGACAACACATCATTCCCATTGGTATCAACTAGTTAATCTTTCATATCTATACCACCTTCGAAAATGACATAGATACTATAGGTGTCGCCAAGTATCACTCCGATGAACCTTTTGATCCATTTATATCTTTATCGGCAAGAGAACAAGTATCGCTGAAAGATTTGATAGTTTCTTCGATGTTACAAGTCTCCCCAATGTACATTTATTTCATTTCGAGTGAGTCATCAAGACTCTCTCTAACTTAAGTTCCATTGGCATGACATAGAGAGTTAGGAAAACATTTCAGACTTATTCCAATAGTGCATGTCTTCTCGATATACTTCTCCACGCTTCATCGGTGAGACAGAATGGGTATCTCATCGATGGCATTCCATTGGGGTGACATGTATGCTTAGGATGACTTGTAGATCTCACTCCAATAGTGTTTGTCTTGTTGATGAATTTCTTCATCAGTGAGACCACTAGTTGTATCTTCCTCATATGTATCCTCCCAAGTAAATTTATCGATGTGACAATCTTGACCTTTCGCCGATATTCCCAAAACACCTGTATTGGAATGTAATAGCTTATGGGTCAGAGAGACCTACACTTACTCATGCCGATTTGGATTATTTATTTAGTAGTTCCTGCTCAATGAAAAGAAAAGGAATTTTGACATGTCAAAAAGGTCAAATTTGATGGAATCACTCAAGGATAATGATATATGGAGTGGACCATAGAAAATTTATACTTAAAATGTACATGCCTAGTGGAGTATATGAATGTAAGCTACTACAAAAATTTGAAAATTTTATAGTCCCAACAGTGGCTCCTTCTGGGGATGAATGATTGTGAAATCATTGCAAGGATTCAAATCTTTGGGAAAGCAGACCATGTGATATATGATAAGGATTGGCGGTAGAGATGGAGGGAAATGAAGAATGATGAGAGTGATATGGAGTCCTATTCTAATGTGCATGGAAAAATTTATTTATTTCAAAAAGTTTATTTAGGAATTGTCCATACATTGGCAATCTCTAACCTTTACCTATTCTACTATGCATGGAAATGACATATTTTAAGAGGCTTGTTAAGAGTTTTCCATGCAATGAAAACCCTTAGTCCTCTATGTTCTTGAAGAAAAGAAGTGTTTTAGGTACTGCCCATGTATAGGAAACCCTTGTTCCTCACCAGACATGTTCTACAAATAATATGAATCTTCTCCTCCCTTGCCAGTGATAACGAAGGGCCCTAACTACAAGGCTTCAAATTTTCCATGCTTACCCTTGTCCTGACATCTAGAATTCCACATTAATACCAATTCTTTCTGCTCAATTTTTCTATCTTTAGCTTTCTTATCAAATAGATATTTCATCTGTGATTGCAACTTCACATTTTTCTTTTGAGCCATTCTCTTTATTTCATCAAGTTCTGCAAGCTGCTCCATTCTTTCCTCCATTTGCTCTGGAATATCTATATCTTCTTGAAGGATAAAATCATAAACTAGTAACAAGTTTTGCAATGGCATCATGGCTTGTGTTCCATATACGAATTCAAATGAAGACTTTCCAATCGCCTTCTTTACAGTGATCCTGTCTGCCCACACTGCCATTCTTAGCTTTGAGTCCCATGCCTTCTTGTTCCCATCTAACATCCTCCTTCTGATTTTCAAAAGGATTTTATTACTAGATTCTGCCTAACTTTTTGCTTGTGGGTGGTAAGGGGTAACATAAGAAATAGTAATACCATATTTTTTGCAAAAATTTCAAAATTCATCAGACCTGAAACGCATCCCATTGTTTGTGATCAACCTTACTGGTGTACCAAATATGGTTAGGATATTCTCCATTAGGAAATTTACTACCACCTTTCTTGTTGCTTGTTTAGTTGGGACTGCTTACACCCATTTATTGAAGTAGTCAGTTTCCACCAATATCCACTTATGTCCCCCACTTGACTTCTCGTGTATTTCCCCAATAAAATCAATTCCCCATTGACGGAAAGGGGCTTCTACTTGTAAAGGTCTAAGCGGTAGGGCTCCTTGATATTTCATCTTTCCTGAGAACTTCTGGAAACTTCACACCTCCTTACATATGAAAAGGAATCATTAAAGATCTTAGACCAGTAATAGCCTGCCCTGAGAATCTTGTCTGTGGTTGTTTTGGAAGAATAGTGACCTCCACACACTCCTTCATGCATCTCCCTCAAGACATGTCTAGCCTATGATTCATCTAGACACAATAATAACATTCCATCCCTATTTTTCCAAAACAGATCATCTTCTATGAACACATACTTAGATGCTTGCAACTTCAAAGTTCTCTTTTGGTTATCATTCAATCCTTTAGGGAATTTCATGTGTCTGAGATGATACACAATGTTCGTGTACCAAGAAATATGTTCAATGCTAGCAACAACACCCTCTTCACTCTCTATATTGCAGATTTGATTTGCTTCAATGTGTCTTTGCCATTAGTTTTTCCAAACCCTGTCCCCTTACTAACTTGGTAATTTGAATCTCCATATCAAATTCTTGGATTTTATTAATCCATCTACATCTCTTCCCTGTTACCTCTATCTATACCAAAATATCTTTCACAACTGCATGTGGGACATAGGCAATTACTTTGGCTCCAACAAGATATGGTTTGAAATCCTTTGTTTCTTTGACCAATGCAAAAGCCTGCTTTTCCATAATGGGTATGTGCAGGATCATGATGGGCCAAAAAGTGGCAATATGCTAGGTATGTGGCTAACAACTTTTTTTTAACCAAAAATTGATGAAATGAAAAGGGTTTCTAAAGGAGATTCTCATATTTCCACCAATGGGTATGTGTAGGATCATCATGGAAAAATAGGCCCTTAAGGGCAAAACTTCAAAAAAATCAGAGTTAGGCAACTTAACGTAAAAATTTGAATAAGTTAGCTATATTATTTCAAAAATATGTAAGAATAGAATCTATAGCAAATGAAATGAAGTTTCTAAACTACTAGGTTGTGTTTAGAATATATATATATATATTTTGGTGAAAATTTGAAATTTCAATGCAGTAGTACTTAAATTTCAGGGAAAAATAAGAAGTGGGTGTCTGTCTGACCACCCTAACCACAATAAAATGATAATTTTTTTTATAAGATTTTAGATATAAGTAGAGGACTCATGTATTGATGTGATGCATATTTTTTTGTAATTTTTTTTCAAAATAAATAATAATTATGAATTTTTATTACAACTTTTAAAAAATATAAAAACTCGTATGTCTGAATACCTTAACTTGTCAAAACTCATGAAATTCATTTTTCTTTTTTTAATCCTATAGTATGTGAAGCATAGAATGTGACACATGTTTTGATTCAAAATGTGATTATTTGAAAGCTAGATGTTTTCAATCAACCTATCAATCGAACTTTAGTCATAATTCAAATAGAAAATGAATAATAATTACTTATTAAATTCAAAATAAAGCATAATTTATATTGGTGGAAAGTTAAGAATCTCCTTTAAAAACCCTTTTTGTTTCATCAATTTTGGGTTAAAAAAGTCCACCACATACCCATCATATTGCCACTTTTGGCCCATCATGATCCACATACCCCAATATAAATTATTCTTTACTTTGAATTTAATAAGTACTATTATTCATTTTCTATTTGAATTATGATTAAAGTCCCATTGATAGGCTAATTGAAAACATCTATAGTTTCTAAACAATATCACATTTTGAATTCAAAACATGCATCACATTCTATGCTTCACATACTATAGGATTAAAAAAAGAAATTGAATTTCATGAAGTTTTGACCAAGTTAAGGTGGTCAGACTACGAGTTTTTATATTTTTTAAAATTGTAATTAAAAATTCATAATTAATTATTTATTTGGAAAAATTACAAAAAAAATATGCATCACATCAGACATGAGTCCTCTACTATATCTAAAATGTTATAAAAAATATTATTTTTATTGTGGTTAGGTGGTTTTACATGATACTGCCTTTTTTTTCCCGAAATTTAAGTACTGCATTGAAATTTTGAATTTTCACCAAATAGATTTTTTCAACAAACCTAGTAGTTTAGAAACTACATTCAATTTTCTACAAATTATATTCTTACATATTTTTGAAATAATATAGATAAATTATTCAAATTTTTACATCAATTTTCCTAACTCTGATTTTTTTGAATTTTTTGCCACTTAAGGGCCTATTTTTTCCATGATGATCCTATACATACCCTAATATCATACTTCAACTCTGACCCCTGCAGTGACTTGCTAAAAGGGATACGGGTTGCTCGTGACCCTCATCATTCTTTTGTAACATAACAACTGCTATAGTATGGAATGAGGCAGATGAAAATATTTGAAAAGGTTTGGAAAAATTAGGAGACTTTAGGATAGGGGCTTCTTTCATGGATTTTTTGATGGATATAAAGGCTTCTAAGGCTTTTATAGTCTAGTCCATCTTTTCTCCCTTTTTCAACATTTTGGATATAGGTTTAACAATTTCAACAAAGTTTGACATGAATCTCCTGACAAAGTTAATCTGCCCAAAAAATGATTGAATGGATTTGAAAGTTTTAGGAATGGGGATTTTATCTATGGCTTCTACCCTTTCAGGGTCTATTCTAATCCCTTCTTTCGACACAATATGCCCTAAAAGTTTACCCTCTATAACAGCAAAGTGACAATTTTTAGGATTAAGAATCATACCATATTCCAAAGCCTTCATGAATATTTTCTCCAAGTGTTCTACATGATCTTCGGCCCTTTTTGAATAAGCAGTAAGGTCATCTTGGTACACTACCATTATAGCATTGATCAGATCTAAAAATGTCATATCCATGGCCCTTTGGAAGATTTCCCCTGCATTTGTGAGACCGAATGGCATTCTCACATAAACATATGTCCCCCATGGGGTGGTAAAATCTGCCTTATATTGCTCAAACTGTTTAACTTTGACTTGATTGTAGCCAAAAAATCCATCCATCATTGATAACAACTCACACCCTATTACTTTATGTAGTATGGCTTCCTTATTAAGGAGACGGTAATTATCTTTGAGGGAAGCAACGTTTAAATTTGTGAAGTCTACACACAGTCTAATATTCCCATTTTTCTTTCTTACTGGAACCAAGTTTGAGACCCATGTTGAATGTCTAATGGGCTTGACAATGCCATCTCAGAGTTTTTCCAACTCCTCCTACATTTTTGGTTCTAGAGTTGGGTTGATGGGCCTTTGCTTTTTCCTGAATGGTTTTTCGTTTGATTTTAATGGGATCTCATGTCAAAATAAATCCTCCCTATATGCCTTGGGATCCTCATAGGACCACGTAAACACATGCTTGTATTTTCTCTACAATGCAATTAGCATTCTTCTGATTGTTGGACTTATTTTATTTCCAATATATACCCTTTTTGGTGCTAACTCAGTCCCCAAATTTATTTCTTCAATATCCTCCCTTTTGACTAGTGTCTACTTCCTAAGAGATCAATAATTTCTATCATATACCCTTTCTAATGCCACAAGCCCTTTGGGAAGCTTGTTGGTTTTAAGCTGCAAGACCTCTTTTCCAAATATAATTTGTTTTCCATCTACTTCCTCCACAAAAGCATTGAAGTCAATCTCCTAAGCCTCATACTGATCTATGTAATGAAGAAACTTTATGAGGTCGGTATCATCATTGAAAAATTGCCAACTATATATATATTGTCAGGGATAGTAGGCCTTGTTTTAAATTCAACTTGGGATACTCTGGCCAATGTAATATCATCTCTTCTCAAGGCTACATTAGCTAAAAAATCTGCCATTATGTTTTTTGAGTTGTTTATCCACTCAATGGAGAAAGCATCAAATAATTCAATTGTATCCCATACAACATTCCTATATTGTTTCAACCTTTTGTGTTTTGTAGAATATTTTGACTTGACTTGTGAAACAATTAGCTCAGAGTCTCCCAGAACAGTTAGCAATTTGATCTTATGTTTAACAGCCATATTTAAACCAATTAACAGAGCCTCATATTTTGCTACATTGTTAGTACACTCAAAAGTCAACATAAATGAATATTTGAATGTGATACCTTCAAGTGAGATAAAAACTACCCCAGCCTCATTGCCTTCCTCACTACATGCTCCATTGAAATACATCTTCCACACACCATGTTGATTTTCAGAAACATGTTTGTCAATCAAATCAATACTGACTAGTTCAAGCTAAGGAGGCTCTATTCTGAAACTCCCTTGATCCACATCACAAAAGCAGTTTAACTGATCTTGAGGAACAAAATCTACTATCTGGTTCATCCTTGGTTCTCTATATAATTTGACCTCTTCACCGTTTATGGGTATGGTAGCATAGGATAGATCAAATTGTACATTCCCTCCAACTACTGCGGTCCACTGCCTTGATAAGGGCATTCCAAAATGTGGAGGCATATCAATCACAATTATGTCAATATTATAAGTTGCTTGTGGATAAGAAACCAATTTTACTTCCACATCTTTCATGAATCCCACTACTGGGACATGCCTTCTATCCATAGCATAACACTTACCACCATTGGTATCCACCCACATGCCAAGTTGTTTCATAACACCTACTGGCATGATATTGATAGTAGCACCAGAATCTATCTTACAGTTCCTCACCAATTTTTTATTTATAAGTAATGTAGTAAAGAATGGGTCAACTTGTGGGAGATTTATCAGTTTATCCTTGTAAGAGAGGGGGACCACCACGTGCATGACCCCAAGTCATGGAGGGTCAAGATGCAAGAAGTTTCCCTAACTTACCTCAGCTAGGTGAAATGTTTAGGGTATGAGGATGAGAATGATGAGGATTTTTAGGTCCTACAATCACTCTACAATCTTGAGTTTCAATGCAGGGCTAGGCGAGTCAATTTTTAGGTCAAACTTTATTCCTTAGAGAGCTCTCTGCCCGAGGACGTTAACACAGACTCTAGATGACAGCGCAGTGCGCTGGTCTCTCTAAAGTGCACTGTAATCTGTACGGTCAAACAACAACCGAGACAAGGTTGAACAAACCAAAATGACTAACAACCTACCTATTTAACTAAAAGGCCAAAATGATATAACTAAATAGATTAAATATTCTCTAATGTTATAAAGAAAATAGACGAGAGTGACGAGAATGAGGATAATCTCACCAATGAACTCGTTCACCAACTGATCCTCCGAGAGCTCACACACCTACACATAGCAAGAGAGAGAATTTTGGGTGGTTGTATAGGGGTCTGCCTCATTCAAACCCTCATTTAGGTGTTTCCACCTCCACAGATAGCCAAAGAAATGAGATAAAGAAGTAATAAAGCAAAGAGAAAATAAGCACTACAAAATAGTACTATGCTACTCAACCAAGTGATAGAGGAGAGGAGAGGGAAGCTTACCACCTCCACCAAGAGCACTCAAGGCTGCTTGGGACGGAAATGAGAGGAACTCAAGCCTCTGCTACAATGGCATGGTCCCAAACATGCTTTATTGAATTGATGGAGTGTGATATTGTTGTAATGGAATGCTTGGAATGCTTGGAAGTGAGTGAAAGTGAGCTTGTGAGAGTGAGATTATGACAATCCAGTTTGTTCAAGATATCTTCCAACCTCTAAATGCAAGTTCAAAGATTGAATATGAAGGAATAAGGAAGAAAATAACCATATTAAGGTCGGGTGGCCGAAGGAGGCATTACAACTTTGCTGCCAATGGGAAGAGTAACACCTCTGCTTGCTCAGCCGTAGGAATCTGCCAAGGACGTAAGCGCACCGCATAGACGTCTGGGTGTCGCGCAGGTATCCTCGATAGAAATGCCTCCACCGACACACAAAACAGGCACCAAGTGGCCTACCATCAACGGGCTTAAGTAAATTTAAGCCTCTGACTTAGGTTTTCTAAAGTGTATAGAGGTAAAAAGGGGAATTATGCCTAAGGTGCAAATTTGCTCTTATACATTTTTCCCTTAGTTTAGAGAGCACGAGTACTGATGAGTGCTCAGTAAAGTAGATGAAGAAGAGAGTAGGGTTAGAAAAGTATACCTAAACTGTCGAGGAAGTGGTACTCGGTCTGGCATACCAGAAGGTGCAGGAGATGTGAAGGATTTCATAGCTGCTCGAAACTATGAAGGTGGAACAAAGTGCCTTGCAGGCCCGTGGACCTGCAAGGAGGCAACCCCCAAGATCTCTCACATGGAGGAAGCCCCAAGGAAGTAGACTCCATAGAGTCAAGAAGCAGCGACATGCCTACCCGCAGATAGATCATGTCAATAGCGGCGACACGTCTACTCGCAGATAGAACGCGTCTAAAGTGGTGACATGTCTACCTGTAGATAGAATATGTATAAAGTGATGACACGTCTACCCACAGATAAAGCGTGTCTAAAAGTGGCCAGTCACGCAGACCAAAAACCTTTCAAAGAGGTTCCTCAGGAACCCTTCAAAAGGAGAGGGGTCCACTCAAGGGACATGTTTGAAAAGTAAGGTCTAGTCAGGTTGCCCCCAAGCTAGATGCGGAAGGGTGAATGGAATGAACCTAGTCGGGCTGCCCCTAGGCTAGACATGAAAAAGTCCATTCGTCATAAAGGCTTTTGAAGAAAGGCTCCCTAGGGAACCCACCATGCAGAAGAAAGAGGGTTCACTCAAGGGACACACAATTCAAAAGCAATTGTTTTCCTTAGAGTGATTCGTCATCAAGGAATCCTTTCGAAAGATATTCACTTCATCAAGGAATTCAAAAGGAAGGTCATGCCCCCACGGGAGGGGAAGTCAAAGTAGTTCCCACTTCAGAGGAAGGTCTTCAAGTTCTTTCTTTATGAACCCATGATGAAGGAAACATTTTCCATTAGGGTTTCAAGTTGAGAATACAAATCTAAGGAAGATATGTCATGAAGAATTTCAAGACAAGATTCATTTGGAAATGAATTAATTTTCTAAAAATTGAAGTGCTAAAGAGGAGAACGCTATCACACATAGGAGGGACAACTCAAGCAAAGAAGAGAGAAATATAAAGAGAAAAGAAAAATACACACAAAGGACATAGGGGGATCTGGTTTAACGGGGTCAAATCTGTCCAAGCTCATATAATAATAGGTAATGGTAATGCAAGGTGAAAGATCATCAATCCCCAACCAGATCAGGAAGAATGCACGAAAAACAAAGTAAAAAGAAAAAATTAGGTCAACATGGAAGGGAAGCCTAAATGCCCTCAACGCTTTGCATCATCCCCAATTTATGAAAAGTCAATCACAAACATGGAAGAATGATGGTACAAATAGAAGAAGTTTTACGACAAAAAACCACACCTATATCCAAGAACCAACAGGGGTGATGAGGTTCATCCAGGCACACATAGCACAAGTACAAGAGAACACATCACAAAACACACACACACATGATCAAGAAAAGGGGACCTCCTCCTAACACTGATCATCCAAGAGGTCATATACTTCCCAATCTAGATCCTCATAAGGGGAAGGAGGATGATCCTGTAAGGGTGGAATGTTAAGACGAGGGGCGTCCGACCCTCCACCAACAAGGACCAAGGTAGAGGGGCCCTCGAGGTCCTCTCCATTGAGCTCTTATGGAGTCAGGGTCAGCGATTTTGCAAAGATTTTCGATAGGGCCAGAACTTCGTCCACGTAATTAAACATGTATCATGTGGGAGCATCATGCTTATTCTCAGTGGAAAGTGTAGGCTGTGCTCAAGATCCATCGCTAGGCTTTCCAAATGATTTGGTAGCAGTGACAAACTTAGGGGAAGCTAGGATTGGTTATGTCACAAGGACATAACAAATCATCATAGGGCCACCTTGCAAAGAAGGTGGAATCCTCTTACATCCTTCGATGCCCGAAGGACCAACCTCTGCCTCTTTCTTCATTGAAGGGAATAAACTACCCATAGACGAAGCCAGAGGTGTAGAGGAAGAGGAGGATAGAACCGCAACAGACACAACTAAAGTGTTAACCATGTCCAAAATCTTAGGGAAGGGCCAAATATCTGGGACGAACATAAGCAAAGGTGGATCCACTGAAGGAGCGATAAACACCTGTACCTGTTTAGGGTTAGGTGCATTTGTGCTCACAACGAAATTTGAGAGCAAATCTTGTTGAAGAGAAACAATAGGAAGGGAGGAAGGAGATGCAATAGGAGGTCCTGAAATAGGATTGTTCATTTCTTCCTCCTTCTATTATGAGGTGGCCTTCTCAGCCAGGATATCCTTTCTCCAGCACTGGTGCTCACATGCAAGGCGGTTTCTATGACTCTTGGAGTTAGAAGCTGGACTTTGCAAAGGGACGAGAGGTTCTTGCTCGACCATAGGAACGTCCACTACAGTTGTTTCAGGTGGAGGAATGAGTTCGTGTACAGGAGCAAGGGGAGTACGCTAAGGAGCGATAGGAGGAGTTGACTCAAGAGCCTCGACAGTGGGCCTCTTTTCGCTTGTTTCCTTGGGAGTAGGAGCAGTAGGAGACTACAAATCAAATTCTCTGTGAGAACCTTTCTTTTTGTTGTATAAGTAGTACCATGATCAGAGAAATTCATTAGGGAGGTTTGTGATTCTAGTCTTGGGTCTACGACAAGGAGGAATCATTAGACTCAGAGGATAGCCACTAGACTTGCTCATCCAATACTCTTCCCAAGAAAGGGGAGAGGACGGGGTAGTCTGTGAAAAGGTCATCTTTTCTTTGCCTTTACGAGAAGGAGAGGGAGTCGTCATAGGATTCTCCTCTTTCTTTGGGGAAGAGGGGACTAACAGTACAACCTCCTATTTTCCTTTGTGGGAAAGAGAAGGGGCTAGCACGGGCTTCTCTTTCTCTTCTGGAGAAAGAGTAGTCGTAAGAATGGGCTCCTTCTTCTCTTCTCGAGGAGAGGAGGTGACTAGTTTTTATGTTGCAAGAAGGGTCAGCTTTGGCTCCCCTTTTCCCCTAGTTTTGTACTTCACATAGTTTTTGTAAAGTAGGTCCATTCTTGGAGGAAGTGGACCAACCGGGGAGGGCCAAAAGTGATCCAATGAATATCCACTGTGGGATACCAAAGGTTGATATCCGATATCATGCACTACATGCACGACACCCTCATGGGAAAACTTTAAAAATTTGTGGATAACAGAGGAAATCCCATTCATGGAAGCCAACCAAGGAATGCCTAGCTTCACTCTGAATAGGTCTAACTCCGGGATGACATTGAAGACTATGTCAACATTCCTAGGTCCAACAAAGATGGACAAAGTGATCAAGCCATAGGGTTTAAGATTCATACCATCATGGGTATAGATGGTAGATTTTGTTTATGCATACTTCTCTTTTTGAAGTGAGTTCAACACTAATGTTTCTTTAGTAATGTCATTCACATGACTCGCGGGGTCTATCAAGACTCCCGTCACAATGTTACCATTGACGTGAGCGGGAATGTAAAGAGGTGAAGGCTTGTTGTTTAAGGGTAGATCTTGCGCTATGAATGTAATATCTGGTGAGCCAGGAGTGGGTGGAATAGTAGAAGTTACCATGACCATATTAACATTGGCCTCAGGCTAAGAAACATAATCAATGGTATCAATAATCATGTTAGTAGAGTGTGACGGAAATAGGTCTTTGTATATCTACAATTCACTGTTTTCTTTCGGCACTGATTTGTTAGTGTTTTGTTTATTCCCGTCGAGACAAATTCTACCGTGCTTGATGCGGTCTTGTATTCATGATGCAATTGCATGCAATGTTCGGTATCATGTCCATTAACATGATGGTACTGAAAATAAGCACTCCCATCGTACCAATTAGGATAAGGTTCCCTAACAAGCTTAGGGATTGGAAAAGTTATGATCTTATCTTTTAACAACTTTTGCAAAATGGAAGTATAAGATTCATATAACTTTGTGAATTTCCAGTTGCGTTTGAGGTCGTTGTCATCAACAACGGCCACTACATTCGCAATAGCTTTTCCTTTCCCAAAGATTGACATGATGGATTTCCCTTTAGAACGGGAGTGCGATTAATATCCCCTGAATTGAGTAACCGTCTATTGGTACTCTTGTAAAGCTACACACAGATGCACAAAAGAGGGATATTTCATCAAGGAGAACTTCTCTTTCCATGGCCTTTGTAAGTTGCCTATGAATACCTTCTACACATCAAAATTAGGCAGTTGATACGAGAGTTGTGAAAGAAGCGCTTGATAACGGGCTATGAAATCAGTGATCTTCTCATTGTCTCCTTGTTTACATTAGACGAGATCCGAGAAGGTCATATTTAGCCTGATGTTTTCTTGGAACTATCTAAGGAATTGGTTAACAAGTTGATCGAACGAGAAAATAGAATTATCATGCAAGGAAAAATACCACTCAAGTGTTGTGTCCTTAAGAGATCGAGGAAATAGTTTAGCCATCAAGGTGTCATGATGGAAGAAATTGGTGTAGAGAGCTTTAAAGGCAGACACTTGTGTCTGAGGATCCCCCTTACCACCAAACTTTTCAAATTTTGGAATCTCCATTCCCTTAGGAAAGGGAGTGTTTAAGATGGAAACTAACAATGGGCTATGTCAGAAAAAAGGATGGAAAATAGGTTGGGCAAAGGCTTGGGAAAGGTTCACTAACTGACTTTGCATCTTGACCATATTCAGAATAGGGTTGTTAGAAGATAAAGGGCCGAAGGAACCTCCTCCAAAACCACCTCCAAAACCGCCACCGGTATGACTTCCGTCGGAGCCACTACCAGAGCCACCACCACTAGTAGGGCCACTACTGGAACCACCGCTAGAACCACCTCCATTAGCACCACCTCCACTACTAAATCCACCACCACTACCTAGGCCTCCACCACCTATTCTACCAAGACCTCCACCACCAGAGGTGACATAAGGGGTAAAGCTAAAGCCCAACGAGACCTTATTCACCTTGATAGTTTTTGATTGTTCAAGGATGAAAGGGATACTAATGGAGGGGACCGCATTGGCCATGTAGATAGAGGTGGGAGGCATTGATACTCCTAGTTGTCTCTTGTGTTCTTCGAAGGTGACTCTTTGTTCAAAACCAGAGTTGCTCGAAGGAGCGCACGCTTCGGCGATACCGAATGGACTACTAAGAAGCTCTACACCTATTTGATATTTGTTCATCATATGTTTTAATTCACTAACAACTCGGGAAGCTCTAGCCATCTTTGAATTTCTTTCCAAATGATTTTCAAGGTCACCCAATCCCCTTGTAAGGGCTGACACATATTCAATAGGGATTTGAACAACCTCATGCTTGTCCACCAATGATGATGTGGGAGACGCAAGAGGAGTGGGAATGTGATCGGTCTCGTCATCGAACCCCATCTCATTCCTCGATAACTGCTCTTGCACAACCAAACTAATGGTGGGACCAGAGAAAAGACCTGTAGAGAGACCAAGCAAGACGTTCGTTCTATCCATCGGGAGGTGTCGTACACTTCTTACGATATGCCCAGAAGTTGTGGACTAGGTTTTGATGCTCATAAACCTTCACAACACTCGAGAACACAACAATCACAAAGCAACTGAGGGAAGTCTCAAAATTGATAGATGAACAAACATTGGTTCATGTCAGTTTCACCAAAAATGTAAGAGAGGGGGACCACCGCGTGCAAGACCCTAGGTCATGGAGGGTCAAGATGCGAGAGGCTGCCCTAACTTACCTCAGCTAAGTGAAATTTTTAGGGTATGAGGATGAGAATAATGAGGATTTTTAGGTCGTACAATCACTCTACAATCCTGAGTTTCAATGCAGGGCTAGGTGAGTCAATTTTTAGGTCCAACTCTACGCCACAAAGAGCTCTCTACTCAAGGACGTCAACGCAGATGCTAGATGATAGCATGGCCCACTGGCATCTCAAAATTGTGTTGTAGTCTATACGATCAAACAATAGTCGAGATAGGGTTGAACACACCAAAATGACTAAGAACCTAGTTATTTAACTAAAAGGCCAGAATGATATAACTAAATAGATTAAATATTCTCTAATGTTATAAAGTAAATAGACTAGAGTGACGAGAATGAGGAGAATCTCACCAATGAACTCATTCGCCAGTTGATCCTTCAATAGCTCATACACCTACACACAACAAGAGAGAGAATGTTGGGTGGTTGTATAGGGGCCTTCCTTAGTGAGACCCCCATTTAGGTGTTTCTACCTCCACGGACAGCCAAAGAAAAGAGATAAAGAAGTAATAAAGCAAAGAAAAAATAAGCACTACAAAATAGTACTATGCTACTCAACCAAGTGATAGAGGAGAGGAGAGGGAAGCTTACCACCTCCACCAAGAGCACTCAAGGCTACTTGGGGGAGAAATGAGAGGAACTCAAGCCTCTGCTACAATGGTGTGGTCCCAAACGTGCCCTACCAAAGTGATGGAATGTGATATTGTTGTAATGGAATGCTTGGAAGTGAGTGAAAGTGAGCTTGTGAGATTGAGAGTATGAGAGCCCAGTCTATTCAAGATTTCTTCCAACCTCTAAATGGAAGTTCAAAGACTGAATATGAAGGAATGAGGAAGAAAACGGCGATATTCGGGTCGGGTGGCTAAAGGAGGCATTACAACTTCACTGGAAATGGGAAGAGTAACACCAATGCTAGCTTAGCTGCAGGAATCTTCCAGGGATGTAAGCGCTTCGTGCAGACATCTATGCACCGCACGGGCATCCCTGATAGAAATGCCTCCATCGACACACAAAACAAGCGCCAAGTGGACTGCCATTAATGGTCTTAAGTAAATTCAAGCCTCCAACTTAGGTTTTCTAAAGTGTATAGAGGAAGAAAGGGGAATTGTTCCTAAGGTGCAAATTCACTCTTATAGAATCTCCTAGACATACCTCAAGAATATTCACCTTTTCTTGCTTATTGTTGACCTTATTGGTCCCTTTATTTTCAACACTTGTGTTTTTATCATTCCCACTATATATTAATTAAATGGCACTATCCTTATACTCCTTAATTTTCATCATTTCAAGTAATGGGACAAACATTTTTACCTTGGATAAAGCTTTTGTAAAGTCAAAGGAGGTACCTTCTGATTTGATCTTCTTTTGCTCCACTGACTCTCCTTTTCTCTCCTCTTTTTCTCTTTTATTTGTGTCATCAGGCTTTTGTTTATTTTTATGCAACTCTTTATTTTCCTCCTTTTGAACATGCTTTTGGACATTTTTGTCAGGCTGCTTATTTTTTGTTTTCTTTGGTGCTCCCTATGTTTTCTCTTTCACAAATATCCCTCTTGGAACACCCTCATTTTTATTCAATGCCCTATTTCTCAACCAATATTTTTTTGTGGCTCGTTCTACTGCAGCGATAGTTAATTTACCAATCTCTTCCTCAGTTGGTCTCCTTATATTGCATTTTCCAGATTGATATGTTGCACTAGGAGGGAATTTTTCATCATTGCTTTCTTCATGATCAGAAAAGACTTGTTGTTCTGCCATGTGGACGTTGTATCTTTGGTGATCAACATCATACTCATAACCTTATTCTTCTGAAGATGAATATCTCTCCTCAATAGGATGAAGGGTGTTGGAGGTTAAATATATTATATGATATTCTCCATTATTATCTACTAATACTTCTTCTTCTTGCATCTTATGAGCTACAATACAGGGTATGTGCAGGATCATGATGGGCCAAAAAGTGGCAATATGACGGGTATTTGTAGGGTATGTGGCTGACAACTTTTTTTAGTCCAAAATTGATGAAATGAAAAGGGTTTTTAAAGGAGATTCTCAGCTTTCCACCAATATAAATTGTGTTTTACTTTGAATTTAATAAATAATTATTATTCATTTTCTATTTGAATTATGACTAAAGTCTTGATTGATAGGCTGATTGAAAAACATTTATAGCTTTCAAATAGTATCACATTTTTGGAATCCAAAATATGCATCACATTTTATGCTTCAAATACTATAAGATTAAAAAAAGAAAAAATAAATTTCATAAAGTTTTGACCGAGTTAAGGTGGTAAGACATACGAGTTTTTTATAGTTTTTAAAAGTTGTAATAAAAAAATCATAATTAATTATTTACTTGGAAAAAAATTACAAAAAAATATGCGTCACATCCGGAAATGATTCCTCTACTTATGTCTAAAATATTATAAAAAAAAATTATCATTTTATTGTGGTTAGGGTGGTCAGATAGACACCTACTTCTTATTTTTTCTTTGAAATTTAAGTACTACTACATTTAAATTTCAAATTTTCACCAAATAGATTTTTTTTTTAAAAAAAACCTAGTAGTATAGAAACTACATTCAATTTGCTACAGATTTTATTCTTACATATTTTTGAAATAATATAGATAGTCTATTCAAATTTTTACGTCAAGTTCCCTAACTCTGATTTTTTTGAATTTTTTGCCACTTAAGGGCCTGTTTTTTCCATGATGATCCTGCACATACCCTACAATGGTTAGGGGAATGTGGCAAGTCACAAATTTCACACCAAGGACTATTGAACATTGACCATGTATGCTTCTCTTTTCTTTAAAGGGTCAAGAGTTTCCTTATTCTTAAATTTGTCAATCATGGGTTTTCCATCCTTCCAATTAGTATTGTATGGCATATCATGCAGCCCAGGTCTTTCATTTCTATATGTATTTTCTTGTCTATTCTGAGGATTATTGAAATTTTTGGTAACCCTGTAATTATCTCTTTTAGAAGTTAGTCGTGTAGCCTTTCTATTTTTTTCAATAGTTAATGCTATTTTGTGAGCTTCAGCAAAATTTCTGGGGCACCTATTTCTAAGCTCATGTCATATTTTTGGATCAAATTCTTTCAAATTTAGACACTCAATGCTGCAGGGTCTGCCAATTTTGACCTAGGTGGTATCTTATTATGCAATTTGTTGAACCTTCGGTTAAATTCATAAATTGACTCATTTTGATGTTTTTGGATAGTTACTAATTCATGCAAGGCAAAATCTGGTGCACACTGGTTCCCATACTGTTCAAGGAACTGATCCTGAAACTCTTGAATGGAATCAATAGAAGTTGTTGGTAAACTGCTAAAGTAATCTCTCGCTTCCTCTATTAATGACATCATAAATAACCTCATCTGTACATATTCATGTTGCATATCCAAATCTTGAATAAAGGCAATAAAACTCCTTAAGTGTTTCTCGAAAATGACTGTACTACTTCTTGTAAATTTTGGGACAAGGCCTCTCCAATTGCTATCCATAGGGTAAGGATATAATTGAAATCTTGCTAAGTCAAATTATCTAATCATGGTCATGTATTGCTGAAGGGGTGGGTTGTGAGGATGTTGATATTGGTATAATGGATTTTTGTATTGTGCATGAGGTGGTGGCATATATTGTTGGCCATGAGGTGGTTGAGCATTCAGATGATGTGATGCCTTTTTTGATGGAACATTTGGTTGTATGTATTGATTCCCCATCTGATATTGTTGTACTTTTGGTGGATTTGAAGGTCATGTATATTCTTATTTCCTAGCCTGTGAGGTGGTACATATTTAGGGAGGTTAGCCACCTGAGCATTAATTTGAGATTTTTGCAATTTTAAATCTTGGAGCTCCTTTACTAATTGGAGCCTCATTTGTTCATATTCTTCTTTTGCTCTTTCCACTTCTTGTCTTTCAAATTCCAAGTGTGCATCTAGTTCCTCTCGAGTCATGAATTCATAGCTTGATTTAGGGGCTACAGGTTCATTATGATTTCCTTCAATTCTATGATCATATTCTTGTTGTATCCTGACTCTTTTAGCCTCAAGTTCAATATTGAATTCTTCCTCTTTCTGAGGATCTAACTTATAAAAAGGATTATTTTTTTCTTCAAGAGTACAAGGTTCTCCACCTAAGTTGTTTTCATTTGTCAATGTATTGTATCAATTATATGTCTCAAGATGTAGTTTTGATGTTTCTTCCTTATTCGTCATGCACATTTCATCAGACACCTTCTTACCTTTATCATTCTTATGTGTCCATTTACTATTATCACTAGGACCCCCTTTATATAAAGATCTTCTGTCGTGCATGTTGTAACAGTTTGATGTATATTTTATTCTTTCAGAGTTGCCACTCACTTATGCAAAAGTGAGAAAATTTTATAAATTTTTATTTCTAGTGAAGTAGACCTATGTGAGATTTTGACTCTTTGACAAAGGCCCTGACTCTGAGTTGAGTCCCTAGTAGATTCACCAAACTGTTAGGTCTCAAAAATGCAGGTTTGAACCATGAGAGGTTGCCAAGCTCTCACAACGTTTTTGGCTAACGTACAAGGCCAAATGGTGAATTTGAACCTTCTACTCTTAAGGTTTTTCCAGACCTAGGCAGGTATACCTATGTGAATGGAACATATTTGAACTATGTGTTTCTTCTCTAGGTATGTGCAAGATCATAATGTGCCAAAAAGTGGTGATATGATGGGTATGTGTGGGGTATGTGGCTGACAACTTTCTTTTTACCCAAAATTGATGAAACGAAAAGGGTTTTTAAAGGAGATTCTCAGCTTTCCACCAATATAAATTATGCTTTACTTTGACTTTAATAAATAATTATTATTCAATTTCTATTTGAATTATGACTAAAGTCCTGATTGATAGGCTGATTGAAAAATATCTATAACTTTCAAATTGTATCACATTTTTTGAATCTGAAACATGTGTCACATTCTATGCTTTGTATACTATAATATTAAAAAAAATAAAAATTGAATTTCATGAAGTTTTGACCAAGTTAAGGTGGTCAAACATACAAGTTTTTATATTTTTTAAAAAATTCAATAAAAAAATCATAATTAATTATTTACTTGGAAAAAAATTATAAAAAATATGCATCACATCGGGACATGAGTCCTCTACTTATTTATAAAATCTTATAAAAAATATATCATTTTATTATGGTTAGGGTGGGATAGACACCTACTTCTTATTTTTTCCCAAATTTAAGTACCGCACTAAAATTTCAAATTTTCACCAAATAGATTTTTTTTTTTAAAACCTAGTAGTTTAGAAACTACATTCAATTTTCTATAGATTCTATTCTTACATATTTTTGAAAAAATATAGATAGCTTATTCAAATTTTTACGTCAAGTTGCCTAACTATGATTTTTCTAAATTTTTTGCCACTTAAGGGCCTATTTTTTCCATGATGATCCTGCACATACCGCCCTACACAATCTATCCACAATGGAAAATAGAAGTGGAGAGATGAAATCCTAATTGGTATAAATTGTATAAGCAATATCAAGGTAAAATCTAATATGTTTTGTTAACATATGTAAATCTTGAATTAAATATGATAAAACTAAAAAAGCGAGTGAGACCAGTGCCTTGTTGGGTAAAACATAGTTAGATGAAAGTCAGAGATGATCAACTTCTATTTGGCATAAATTCTAATTGTTTGTCATACAAATATTTGTTTATAACTTGTATAAACATGCAAGAATGTAATTACCAGGTTCTTCTTAATGATCCAAATGATACTTCCAAATTACTGTGAATGACTTGAAGGATTTAATCTTCACTTGAAAGAACCAACTAATCAAACGACACACGTGCAACAAATGTACATTGATAAACTAGGTATATGCTTGATATATCAATTTAAATAACAAAGAATTATCAACCTTGGAGACAACCTGATAATATTTTAATTAATCCCACAAATAATTGATACTAGAAATACGCCACAAAAATAAGATATCTTCCATTGATTCCTCCAAAATTTTATACATGCATCATAGTCTTTTGAAATGTAAACATCATTGAAAAAATTATATTGTCTACTTCTCCTATTCATCTATATTTGTTTTGTCAGTATGAAATATATATATATCAAATTTGTGAAGGGACACATCCCTTCAGAAATGTCTTTTTCTAATAATAACAATTAACAATAATTAAAACAAGTAATTAGGCTCTATTTAGCCACAAATGAACTTTTGACAAATAATCCAAATAATCTTGTCGCTCATGAGTGTCAACATCTCCTAACACATTCCTAACCGATATCTCCATTTTCACCATCTTCTCGTTCTACTCACAGACCTCATCCAATGTTGATTATTTTCCTATAGTTGTTTCCAGAATCTTTTGTAGCACTAACTCACATTCCTCAATCCACTTGACCATTTCTTTCATTTTTCCTCCATTTTCAAACAATGTTAATAATCCTTTTTTCATGGCATTAATTAGTCCTTTCGCATCCCCCTGCAATTCCTCATGGTAGTCTCTATGTTTCCTTATGATTTGGTTAGTAGTATCAATAGCCACATTATTAGGAATATCCCTCTTATTTACTTCTTGGAACTTTTCTTGGATTCTACCACCAATTCTCTTATGCTCGTGCTCTCTAATACAACTCTTTGAATGTGTCCCCCAAAGCTTGTTCAACCAAGTCATCAAGCCTGCCTCTTACCGATCACTACAACAAATGTATCATATTTACCTTGAGAATATGCATTTGATCCCTCCCATTGGTCTTTTGTTTGAGAGCTCTCCCCATGAGTCGGCAACCTAGTGGATCCCAATGCGATTCCCATCATATCCTTTAGACGATCATTTTCTCTAAGTATTCTTTCATTATTTATCTTATACATTTCCTTCTCCTTGACTAACATTTGGATTTGGGCCTTATTCAACTTGGCAACATCGATGCCAATCTCAGTTGTAGCCATAGGATCAACTTCTCCAACCTTTAGTGTCATGACATGCACAAAATCTTTTCCAGTATCAATAACAACTTTTTTATGTGGCGGATACAGGGCCCATATCATAAGTGAACCTTCATCAGGGTTATATTTGGATCCTGTAGATACCTCAGTTACTCCTTCAGGGATAAGCTTATGTGTGGCATTATTTTTTTTTAGGAAACTATCAAAAACAAAAGTAGAATTTAGATCTAACCCTGGGAAAATCATAACACCCGCATCTTCCAACAATTTTCTTCCCTTCTCAAGGGTCATGTCTTTCATTTCTCTTTCCATACTTGACTTTAAATTGTACAATAATTGTCCTTCATTACTCGGTGTTATACTTTCAACTAACTCCCTTATTGATTTTCATTTTTGTTTGTATAAGAAAGCTGTGAATTTTGGAGACTTCACAAATTCATCATCAACCACAAATGACCTATATGCCATTTCCCTTGTATCTGTATCTAAACCTTCTTCAATATCTGGTTCTCTAGGAAGAAACTTGTAATCTTGAGTTTTTAGTCTGGAGATTTTGTTAGCTGGACTTTGAGGCCCATCATCACCAAATGTCTCCTCTCCAGAAGATAACAACTCTACATCTTGTATTCCTTTCATTTGTTGTGGCAGTCCCCTATTGTACTCACTAGCTACCCTTTCTACTTCTTCATACTCCAAATATCTGATTAAATCATCATATTGATAGGGTATATGATTATACCCACCTAAATTCATTTTATGCCTAGCAGAATGAATGTACCCATCTAGATCAAAACCCTTTCGTGGTGGAGCTCTCTTTATATTATATTGCAACAATTTATCAAGAATCATATATCATACCCATCTTTTGACAGCACAGTGAAATCACCAAAGCACAGTGTGTTGGGCATGAATGCTTGTTTTCCAGAAGAACTTAAATTCATGACACTTGAATAATCCATCTCCCTAACAATCTCCAAGTAAGCAACTGTGTTAGGCACCATTTTTGGTAAGATAAAAGGTGTATCTTCGAAACCATATACTCTAATTATAGTTGTATCTTCGAAACAATACCAATCTCCCTAATTGTGGCTAATAGGCCCATTGAAATCTTTGGGTCTGAGAAGTCTCTTTATCACATCAGATAAAGAATACTCACAAGGACGATTAAAGAATCTATACAATGGTTTAGGTAAGTGCACCAAGATGGTCGCACTTTTGTGGCCAAACAAGAAAAAAAAAGCCATAACGCGTTCGCGTTATAACGCGTTCTCGTTATAACGTGTTCGCGTTATAACGTGTTCTCGTTATAACACGTTCGTGTTATAATGCATTCTCGTTATAACGCGTTCTCATTATAACATGTTCGTGTTATGTCTTTTTAAAAGCAAAAAAAAAAGCGAATCCAAATATCATTTCTCCTTTCGTTTTTTCTGTGTTTTAGCTCCGCCCGCGGCCAAAAACCCTGTTACATGCACTTGCGTTCTTGGAGAGGTGATTTCTTCAAAATTCATCAACAACAATTGGATTTCTTCACAAATATGGTGCCACGATGATGAAGAGATGCAAGAGGTAAGTACTGTTTGGTATTTGTTTCAAATTTGTTAGTTTTAAATTGATTTTGTTTGTTTTAGTTTAGATATGAATGTTTTTTTTTTAATTTGTAGGAAATCCTCAACAAGAGGAGGAAAATCCTCAACCAAATCAGCCTCAACAACAAAATCAACCTCCCCCACCATTCTCTCAATACCCTCCTGGCACTCAAGAAAATTTGAGGAGTGAAATTGAAAACAATAGAAAAGAAGTTGAGGATCTTATTAGTAGGTTGAGTGATCAAAATTCTTCAACCACAGAAAGAATACATCTAGCAGATTCATTGAAGGATTTGTTAAGAAATGTAGATGCAATTACCCAACAAATATCTGGATGGCAAAATAGGAGGCAAACATCGAGGGCATATTATCTTGAGACAAATTATCATATAAACAAGTAAAAGATTTAAAGATTACTAAAGGTGATTTGTGCTCTCTATTCACTGACCCTAGAACAAATCAAAATCTCACCCTCAATGCAAAGAGGTTTCCTATTCATTGGTGCCACCACCAAGAGATTAGGAACCGTTTTTATACAGATGGTATATGGTCTTTGATTACCTAAGTGCAATAAGCTGTGAAGTCCCCAATATTTTCTTAGGAAATTATCTTGTGAGTTTGTATTGAACCAAATCCTGAATTATTTTGATATGAGGGAGTTTGGCGGAGAGGTGGGGAGTCGGCCGCAGGGATGAATCTGGTGCAGTGGGATCCTACACGACAGGGGAGACGACCTCTCGCTAGGCAGCCTCGTGAGCAGATTGCGATGCCGGTAGTTGCAAAGGAGAGTGCTGATGTAGAGACTTTGCAGGTGATCACATCCTTGACTCGGAGTGTCATCCACCACACTAGCCCCATTATACAGCGCAATCCAGGGGAGTCTTCAGGTGGTGGCCTTCGAGGCCATGTGTGTCGATCTTGCGGAGCCACTTGTTTGTATGACCCTACCGGCCCTCAGGAGGGTGCTACACAGGATCCATATGCATCTGAGGGGTGGAGGGTGGAAGTGACGTGCATGATGCATATGGTATTGTGATCGGGTAAAATTCAACATGTTCATTGAATTTAGTTTATTAGAAATTTCGTTGGTGAAATGCAAGATTAACTAATTTAGTTTTATTATTTTAATAAAATTAGGTGTGGTGACCACAGGTACCTGATCCAATCTACTTATTTTTGCGGTATACCTATCGTTAGGGGTATGTAAAGGATTAGTAAACAGTGCCAATTTATTACATGTGTTAATAGCATTGTTTTCTGAGAATGGTATTTTTAATATGTGATTTTGGATGTTGAATAGAGATTGTTGTTGGGTTTCAAGGAAACTTTCAGAGTCTTGATGGAGCTGCTCAAACTTTCAGCGAGGTAATATAGAATAAAGAGAACTTAAAGTTAATGAATTCTAAGTTTAATCTGATATAGTCATAGCAAATTATATATGGGTTTCACTAGGTTATTATTTGAAATCTTTTAAGAATGGTCCTACCATGATTGTTTTGTCTTAAATTCCTACACTAACTTAAGCTATATATAATAAAAATTTAACATGGAACCTTTGACAAAGGTAAGAGCTACATTCTACTCCATCCTATATAATTTTTGCTGATGTCGATGTAACCAAGAAGAATAAGACTATGGATGTGTCACCATGATGTCAATGTATTAAAATAAAACTTCTATCCTCGACCTATCTATCAACCAAGACTTCTTCAATATCTCCTAGATGCTTGGAGATGCTTAAGACTAGATCCAAAATACCCTATATTCTCTTCATTTTGTTGCATAGCTCATCAAGTTTCCCTATATGTTCTCTAACTAATCATGATTGCATGGAAAGAAGTTATAAGTACTCATTAAACTCTCAACTGTTGGAGCCTCCTCAAACTTTCCCATAGGACGTGGAAAATGCTTAGAAATGATTAAATTCCCTAATAGAGTGTGGGAGATCTTTTAGGAAAACATTTGACACTAATTTGATCCATTGAATTCTTCTTCATTCTTATATATTCCTCAAATATACCTTGCAATAGCCCTATCATACCTAAATCTACTACATTCATGTCCTTGTTAGCTAGCATGTAGGTGATATAGTATGGTCCATGAATTTTTATGTCTTCTTTTTTTCATTTTTCTATACAGTCCTCTTTTATCTCACTACTAGGTCCTCACATGAAAAGAAAAACCTCACTTCTTTTTTTCTCATCACAAGACCCCTAAGGTTTAAACCCTTAGATCACCGAGGATTCAAGCACATCAACCATATTGGGTACAAATGACTAAATCAAAGATGATCACAGCCAGCAATGAAAGAGTTTGGAAATAGAGAGCTACTTGGTGACTCGGGAGAAACCCGGCTTTAAAACAAAATGAATTAAGTTTGTGGAACTATGTGGATCAGGGACAACATTTGGTGGAAGAGGAAGAAGATGACTAGAACTCTAGAGGCCCACCATCTTTAGTTTTGATGTTCAACCATGAAAGCAAAAGAGAGCTGATATCATGTATCAAAACATTAAGCATGCATTCTTCTAGCCAGTGGAGAAGGAGATGATTACTTTGCTTCATTTTCATTTGAATAACCATATCATGGCGTGGGAACCAAGAAGACCAAGGATGTCGGTTTTATGTGGAGGTAATGGATGTGGTCCAAAACTTTAGGAGGGGAAAGAAGGTCAATGTATGATCTTGATGAATGATAGAAGAGGGGTTGGTTAGACAAACCAGGGGCACCTAGTCATGTAGGGACCTATAGGTTAGATTGGTGAAGCAAAGCACCAAATAGGTCTTACAAGGAAAGGCCTAGAGCAGGTACATACGAGGAAAGGCTCATGCCTACCTGCTCCTCTTCCTCTATTTGAACCTCCTTGAGGTCCTCTACCCCTGTTATATCCACCTCTTGTAGATGTTTCACCTCCATGCTCTGTGAGTTTTGACTCTCCTTGGTTTCTTTGGTCATTGCCTCTACCTTGGTAGCCACCACGCTGTCCTCTTTGATCTCTTTGATCTCTGCCTTTGCCTCTGCCCTTAAATTATGATCTTGCTTCCTCTTACTCCTCTCTTCAATCTTTAATGCCAATTGATAACATTGGTGCATTTTTTTGGGGCTTAAGAGAACCATCTCCTCTTGAATGTTCCACTTCAAACCGTTGAGATACCTTGCCACCTTGATACTTTCATCCTCTGTGACATTGGACCTCATGCAAAGTCTTTGAAACTCCTCAGTATAAGAACTCACATCCTAATCTCTTTGCCTCAAACTCTGTCTCCTCTTATGCAACTGAATTTCATAGTCTTCAGGTAGGTATGCTTCTTTCACCTTGGCAACCATTCCCTTCCAAGTAGAGATAGGTTGCTTGCCTTCCTTCTCCCTCTCTGTCTGAATGAATTTCCACTAAGTTAAGGTAGAACCTCTTAGTCTTGATTTAGCCACCTTTACCTTCTGTGCTTCAGTGACTCCATCACACTCAAAATGGTTTTCCATTCCCTCTATCCAATCCATAACTAAATCAGTCTCCATCTTTCCACTAAACAGTGGTACTCCTTCAAGTGCTTTTCCACTCAAAGCCGTCAATGCTTTCAAGAAGGGATCCTCCTTCAATATAGGGTCAGGTTCATGGATTCTATCCTCCTTTGCAACCTCTTCTTTTTTTATTCTTCCATCAAACCGCATAACATTTAGTGCTTGCTCAAGTTGGTCTAACTTCTCTCTCAATACCCTATTGTCTTCCTCTGTTTCTTCAACCCTCTTGGCCAACTCAGCATTTGTCACCATGATGCTAGAACCACTAGACTCTATCTCTGACATACAAGATCAATCCAAAATCTTTTGCTTGCTCTGATACCAATCTAATAGGGAGAGGGGTTGGAGGAATCAATCACTGATTCTTGCTCTAGGAATTTTCTTGTAAGACCTCCTTGGTACTTTTCTTCACCAATCTAACCTATAGGTCCCTACTCATGACTAGGTTCCCCTGGTTTGTCTGACCAACCCCTCTTCTATCACAAACTCCAACCACCAAGTCCACCTTGGTTCATTGCCATAACTCTTCCTTAGCCTTTACACTATACTAAAGACCAATCTTCCTCAACACTCCATCAACTCTTGCAGGGGTAGTGATAAGTCTTAAAGGCTAAATTGTCCTCCAAAGGTGTTTGAACAACCTCCAAGACTTCAACTTCCCATCGCTCTCACCAATCCTTTAGCTAGGGTTTGAAAGGCTAGTAGCCCTTGAGCCCCTATTAGGTCTCCTTCATCTACAAAACAGTTTAGAACTCACAAATCTCAAAAGGACTTACCACTCTTTTTCCAAGGTTCTTGGTTAACATGGACAACACTCAAAGATTCTTGAGGTCTCAGCCTTCCACTGTCTGTACAAAGCTCAAACATGAAATGGAGCAAAAACTAGGGTTTTAAGCCTTCCCTTGACAGTTAGCAAACTTCCAATTTGTTTACACACCAAATGGATAGATGGAGCCCCCTCCTTCATGTATTAACAAGGTGACACACCACCCTACCTCCTCCAAGAAAAAAATCCTCAATGGCTCAGCACCCCTGCAAGATTTGTGACCTGCACAACAAGTTTTTCCTAGCCGAACTTGCACTGGCTCGCCTAGGGCATCACTTTGCTAGCAACTCCTGCACTCAAACAAAACCTACCAACTAACATATGTACAAGCATGGTGTCTAGGCACTATTTCCAAAAGGTCGTATGGTTTGTACGGTGGAAAAGTGCTCTAGCACCCCATTTACTCAACACTGCCTGTTTCAGGCCAGCAAGCACAAAGAAACCAAAATATTTACAAAGAGACAAGAAAATGATTGAAAGAACTATCTAAAAGCTACAAAAAAATTGTACTAGATTTATTCTACATCCTACACACAACATAGAACCAGATTTAATCTATTAGAGCCTTCTTTCAAACCAAAAAATAGAAAATTTCACTAAAAAAACTGTTTTCCTTCAATTTCCAACAAAAAAATCCATACAAACGTACTTTCAACCTTGCACAAAGGTTGAGGAAACCTTTAAATATGCTTTCCCAACAGTTATTTTTCCAATGGGCCCTTCTTGGCTGTTCAAACACAAAAGGAGCATGTTTTTGCAAAAATTGTCAATAATTGCAAAAACCTCCATTCCTAAACTTTGGACTAGAAGCTTTTTGTTTCTCACCCATGGTCAACATGACCTTATAAAAAACATCATTCGAACCACAAAAATTCCTAAAGGCATACATCTAATTCATAAACTCATTCTATACTTCCACATTTTGCCTAGTGTGCTCTCTATTGCTTTCTAGGTGCTCCTGCACCAATGAAATTAAGGAAGAACAACAAGAGAGGAACAGGAAAAATAAAATCAATACATAGTTTCAAGGATTTTTTAAGTGAGTAAGAGAGCTATGGGAGCAACCTCATCTAAAATATTTTGAACTAGAGTTTTATATACCATTTAGAGAGCTTGGTTTTCATGGAGTTCCTTTCAAATCCTCTGCTTTTATTGTTCCTGTAGTAAATTTTTTTGGTAGAGTTGGTGGAATTACCTTTCTTAGTAATCCTTATTAGTGAGATTGAGATTATTAACTTAAAGTGGGACTTGGGAAAAGGTTGAAGAAATGGCTATTGTTTCAAATAATTAAAACAAGATGTACTCCATGGTTAATAAGCCATTCCACGAATCTTCATGATGGCATCAAGGAATGGATGAACTCATGGATATAAAGTATTATGAAAGTAAGAATGAACTTGGTGGCAATTTGTAAGACTATTCTTGATGAAGTCTAGATAAATTTGTGAAGATGTTGGTTGGGAATTTTTGAATATGAGCTAGTGATTTTGATTACGATGAATTGGAAGAGTCGGATCAAGGATACGAACCATCTAATGTAGAAGAGGAATCATGAGTATATTTCCTTCTGATACACTATCAAAGTGTTTTACTGCAGCCAATCGAACAAGATGGAGAGGGAATTCTTATATAAGGATAAATTTTCAATGTTGTAGAGTACCAACTTTAATGCATAACTTCTGGCATGCCTTGTGATGATATTCCCTAACTTGATGTTATGTTAAAATTTCCTTTAGATGCAAGGATTCAAAGCACATCAACCATGTGGCTTAATTTATATCATAAGTTGTACCATGATGTTCACTATGCATTCCTCTACTCTTCATTGTCAAATGTGCCAGCGCTTGTTGACCACCATCATATTCTCCTTTTCATGATTATTTTCTCTATCATCTTTGGTATAAACACTTGACTATTATATTTAACTCAAGTGAGGAAACTTAGAAATCATAATGATAGGCCAAAGAAAGAATATTCAGTCTTTTCATGGTAAAAGGAGACCTCAATTTAATCACTGTCATCCTCAAAAGGTTAATTCCATTGTCAAACATTTATTGCATATCTTAAACTATGACAAGCGTTTAATAAGGGTTTTGAAGAATAGGCCCTTGACAAGTTAGCTCCATCATTTTTTATTGTCGCTGTATATTTATTTATTTATTACTCCATTCCTTGCAACAGTGATACCTGGATTTGTCATACTTAACTCAGTTGGCTACTATCAAAGCTCCTTTTGAATAGATCATCTCTTCTTCTCATATTGGTTGTCATATTTTACATTGTGTTTTGATGCTTTTTCACTTAAATTTTTTTCTAAAGGGTCTTTTGTTTTTCAATGTGATTGTCCCAGGTTATTGCTTTTTAAAAAAATGATAATCATATTGTTGGTTACATTGCATTACACGTCATTCAAACTCAAAGCAGTACTTCAAATTTGATAACTATTTTGTGATTGAATAATTTGTTGTTTTATTTTCAGATTTTGGTGAGAGAAACACCGCCAAACGTAACAAGGGCAATGGATATCAGTGTTTCTAGTGCAATACAATCCTCGATGGCTCTGATAGGGGAGGTATGAGGAAAATTACTAATTTTTATTTACATTCGTTGTTATAGATGAACTAGTTCTAGTGAAAAATCAAACCATTATTGATTCGTAGTTTAATTCCTATTCGGATGGTTTATACAGGGCTCGAGCATGCCTGAGCATCGGTGTGCAAATATTTCCATCAAGGAAAGTGATCGTCAGATGGCTGTAGGTGATTAAATTTTGTTAAATATATTATTTTTAATAATGTAATTTCTATATATTAATGTCTTTACTTCTTATTGTAACAGTTGAAACTTGACCAGGAGCTAAACCCTAGAAGTAGTAGTAGGAGCACTCCTCAACAGAAACGGGTGACAGATTTATCACCATCGGGCCGCCCAGGAAAGGGAAAGAAAATTGTATTTGAACCAAAGCATGGAGAGAAATGAATTTTGAATGTAGAGCCCTTTGTTGTATGCCTACATGGCAATTTTGTACATATTTTGTATTCGATATATTTGACATTGTATGCCTATATGGCATTCTCGTAAGCCTATATGGCTTTTTTGTAACTATATTTTATACTTATATTGACATATATTGATGTACATGTGTACATGGCTATTTGATTAATACAAATCTTTTTTATTGATGGTGTCCATATTTGCATTATAAATTCATGGTTCAATAGATATGAGTTACATGTATTCAAGTGTATACTTTACAACTTACGCACATGTATACTTTTTGACTTACGTTGGAACATCGAAAAGTGTGAAAATTTGTGTTTGGAAGTCAAACGTAAGCCAATTTTGCAATTCTCGGTTCTTGCATACTCAATCTTATGGACTTATTCCTTCCTAGCACATATTGTGAATATTTCTCATTTGGTGCAGAAGACAAATTCCTTATTTTTGAACCACTGTTTTCTTGTTTGCCTTCCACACGGAAAAATGTTCACACTGTTCAGTTTGATAAATGATCAATAATGGCTGATT